>CABHPQ010131013.1:7673-27739 GCA_902168405.1 Peromyscus aztecus | reverse complement strand
ATCTATCTATCTATCTATCTATCTATCTATCTATCTATCTATCTATCAATGTACCTATCATCTATTTTTTTGAGACAGAATCAGGCCTGGAACTCATTACCCCCTGCCTTAGTCTCCTGAGTGCTGGTATGATAGCATGTGCTTGTCTTTATTCTTCATGAGACTTGAAATACAAAATAATAGTAAAGTAAAACTGAAATTATTCTGACATTATCAGCATGCATTGTATCCATTCTTGAAATACTGCAATGTATTTCATACATATATTGAATTCTTACATGTTAATAAAAATTTAAACCTGCTTGAGATGGTAAGAAAGCTAAGTAGCCTGATTTTATTATTATACATTGTAAGCATGTATTGAATTATCATACTGCACCTGGCAAGTATGTGTAATTCAAATAACAATGAAAACAAATATACTGTGATCATCTTTCATTCAATGATGGTTTCTTTTTGACAGTTGCTCTGTATTGAGCACCAGACACTATGATAGATGTAAATAATAGCTAACTGGCTGACAGTGTCCAGACAAAAAAGTTGTAAGAAATTGGAGCTCTAATCTAGTTTAGGATTCAGCAGAGGCTTTTCCAGAAGTGACATTTTGGCATTTATTTGAAGGTTGGGTGGGTGGTGTGGTGAAGGTGAGGTAAAACAGGGGTGAATGAAGGGGAAAGGCTGATTTCAATCTGTGGAAAGAAGAAATGATGCGTGTGGGAATGATTTGTACAGCAATGTTGCTCTGACTATATGACATTTCTATTACGAAGTGAGGGCTACTCAGCACATGCTTCAAGGCCTGCTGGAAATTAATTATCTGCCCGAATCTCACTACTTTCATCTCTCATTACTCTCTGCCATAGACTTTAGATGAGGCTCATCAAATTTTAGTTCTCCTCATGTATTCTTCTCTACCAACCCATACCATTTTCAAAGGATCCTTTAAACCCCACTTCCTCTTTGGAGAATGTTGCACTCTTTATTCTCAGGCCTTACTTCAGGGTCCTGTTAATTGTATCTCTCCACCCACTTCCACTCAGACTCATTTTTGGCTGCACAGTGAAAACTGTCTTCCGCTGCTGGTTTCTTTGCAGTCTACATGGATTATCCAAAAGTAAGGACTTGCAGCTGCATTTTCTTTTCCTGTCCTGGAATACCTAGCTTATACCTCTGGCTTAATCTGTTTTGGTGTCTAAATGACTTGAGTCAGTTTGAAACTACTTTCTATGTCTTTCTTTCCATAGATGTTTCCCATTTGAGGACTAGTTAAATGTAACTATTTCTTATCCTGCAAGTTCCAATATTGAGGGTGGCCCTGAAAAATTCATCAGATGAACAAAGTTTTTTGTGTCCCTTCTGCTGTTCTGAAGGTCTTTGAGTAAAGGATGGCAGATGGAGTGAGGCTATGATGGCCAAATGCAATATTAGCTCTACTTTCTGTCTCTCTGGAGTCTGTCTGGTGAACTTTGATGTATTGAATTTTACATTTTGGAACCAATTTCTTTTTGATGAATTCGTGCTCTCGGCCATATATGGTGAGCTATTGCATTAAGGACATTGAGATAAATGATCAGGTATGATGGGAGAGTGTTGCATGTGGGGTGGGTAGTTTCTGCTGTCCTTGGTCCTATGAGGCTTTTGACTTTTCTTACTCAGTGCTGGCATTGTTGGCTATGAAAACACACACAAAAATTTCCTCATGTTTGTAGACTCTATTCAGCAAATCATTGCCATGAGGCCATCCATAAAATGCAGTTTTAACAATTGAACCAAAGCACAGCTGTACAGAGCCTGGGATAGAATGAATAACTGCAGATAGGTGATTGAAGATGAAAAGCACTAACCCAGCTAGTATAAAGTTAGAATTTTTCAGTTCAAATAATTTACAAAAGTATTTTCTCATCCCCCCTCCCCATTTTCTTCTTGTCTTTTCCCCTAGAAACTATCCTGTAAAGTTTTATTTTTTTTCAAGACAGGGTTTCTCTGTGCAGTTTTGGTGCCTGTCCTGGATCTCACTCTATAGACCAGGCTGGCCTGGAACTCAGAGATCTGCCTGGCTCTGCCTCCTGGGTGCTGGGATTAAAGGTGTGTGCCACTACCACATGGCATAAAGTTCTATTTTTTACTCATGTATTCAACTGACATTTTCTGAGTACCTACTAGATGCTAAGTACTGAGAATAAATTATCTTTGACCTCAAGACCCTAAAGGCATTGATACTCTCTTTCTGTGATAGGGTAGATGTTAAATATTTCTGGCTTTGTGAACCATATGCTCTTTGCCACAACTATTCCATCATTATAATTGTTGCATTGCTATTTCTATGAACTGTAGCATTTCCTCTTGGATGGAGGAGACAGGCTTGCTAAGATTTAAAAAATAAAGGAAACTTACAAGGCTCAGGAAAGAAGATGCTGAAACTTAGAAGATTCTCAAGGCCCTTCTTCAATTATGTAAGCTGTAACAAAAGCTAGAGAGAGAAGACTCTCTCACTCCCTGTGCAGAGTTCTGTGGATGCAGCTTTCATGAGTCATTACCCCTGGTGGGTAGTCTTCTCAGTGATGCAGCCGCCTTTGACTCATCCATGCTCTTCTAAGTAGCCTTTTCCTGTACTCTTGTAAGGAAGTCCAATACAATCACTGGTTCACTAAGCTAGACTTCAATGTCCTGTCTGGAATGAATAGATGTATGCTCACTAATCCCTAGGAAAAGTCACGAAGCCGTACTACAAACAAAGTCATTAATCCCAAATCCTATTTTATCTGTCTGGCACAAACCTACTTATTATTAAAACTATTGAAGTATCCAAATGAAACACTATATGAAGCCTTTTATAAGCATACCAAAAAGAAGTTACTCTTCCTTCTGTGTCCAAATGCATTCTGTATAGTTCTACTCAGGGAACCTCTAACATTGACTATACTGGTATGTTTTCCATTTGTGAAAGATGGTTGTCTTAGTTTGGGTTTTTATTGCTGTGAAGAGACACCATGACCATGTCAACTCTTAAAAAGTAAAACATTTAATTGAGGTGGTTCACTTACAGTTTTAGAGGGTCAGTCCATTATCATGACAAGGAGCATGGTGGCATGCAGGCAGTTATAGTACTGGAGCTGAGAGTGCAACATCTTGGAGGCGACAGGAAGTTGACTGAGACACTGGGAGGTATTCTGAGCATAGGAAACCTCAAAGCCCGTCCCCACAGTGACACACTTCCTCAAACAAGGCCATGCCCACTCCAACAAAGCCACACCTCCTAACATTGCCACTCCCTATGAGATTATGGGGACCAATTACATTTAAACTACCACAGAGGTCTAATGTCTGAGAAAGCATCAAGAAATGGGTTGTTCAAAAATGTTAGCTAAACTGGCTTCCTGGATCAGAAGCTTAAAGGAAGAGTGTGACTGGTGGAGGTGACAGTGCAGTCTGTAAACCTCCTGGGCCTAGAAGTGATCTCTAGGTCTGGACATTGGCCAAGCCATTTGGACTAGATTTAGAATAGGGTAAAAGTATGCTCAAGGGCTTCCTAAAGGGAGACGCTATGGTCAGATTAACATTTAGAAAGGTCACTATAGCTGGACATAGTAGTACAAGCCTATAATTATTCCCAGCAGTAGGAAGGTAGATGCATGAGCATCAGGAGTTCAAGGTCATCCTCAGCTACATGGTGAATTTGAGGTCAACCTGGACTTCATGAGACCTTGCCTCAAATACCCAGAAAAACTGGCGCTGGACAAATGGCTTAGCAGTTAAGGGCGTGTGACTTGAAAGTGATACGCATCACCTATGTTGAATGGCTCACAAGTTTCAGTAACTCCAATTTCAAAGCATCTGTCACCCGACTCTGGTTGCCCTGTCACCCTCACACAGGTGGCACACACACACACACACACACACACACACACACACACACACGCGCGCGCGCGCGCGCGCGCGCGCGAGCGCATAATAGGAAACAAAACAGAAAAGGAAGGAAGGGGGAAAGTAGGGAGACCAGGGAAGCAAATGGCTAGATACCAACTGATTTGGATGGTGGTCCAGGAAGCAAGAGAAGTGCTTTTGGTGCAGAAGTATTGGTAGCTAACATCATTTAAGGTCAAAGCCCACAGCTGCAATGGGCTTTTAATGGAGTCAAGTACTTTTCCTGGGCATAGTCTCAACAATTCTTAAATATTTCCATTATCTGTCAATAATTCCATTGAATTATGAATCCGCCAGCATTCTCACCATTCTGTCACTTTTCAGTGATTGGAATTGCCAGCTAGGGCCCAAAACTTTTGAACATATGAATTTTTAAAGAGAGAAATCATATGAAAACCACAAGGAGAAAGATCGTTTGAGTTTTCATAGCTCCACCCACAAGTGTACAAATTTCTGGAGCCTCGGTTACTGTGCTTTTTGTCTGACTTAGGCAAAAAATCCAAGTCAGTACTTTCAGAGTACTGAACACAGTGTAAGGATTGATTTCATGAAAGTTCTACTGAATAGCTTTGAAGCTTGCTTAGAATTTTATTTTGCTGCTGCTGTTTTATGTCACCCCCGTGCCCTAGCGATTTCCAGGATGAAGTGTTGTATGACTCCCTCCTAATTTCACTTCATCCTCATTAGTTTATGGCCTTGGATGGGCTTCTCATTAGTTTCTGGCCTTGGATGTTGCAGTCTTTTCCTATGACCCTACCTTCCAGTTGCACTTAGCTGTTTTGCATTTCTTCTAGCCTTGCTTGTGCTTAGTATTTATATAGGGATCTTTTCCTCTCTAACAGGGAGGAGCTGAGGGTCTGTATCCTACTTTGCTTTCCCTGAAGCCCTTTCTGCAATGCTTTTAATTAATACACGGTCAATTAAGAGATTCCCGGGTAGAATAAAGCATCAAATTTCCTGCAACACGGAGATACGACAAACAGTGGGCTATTTTGTTTTAAACAGAGAGCCACGATTTTTTTTGTGGAAATGAACATCAGCAGCCTCTCACTTTCATTGCGGTCTGGTTCTGATAACCAGGGAACAATTGAAAACAGACTTCCTAGGGAAAAATATGAAAAATTCCACAATCTCTGCATTTGAAATACTGGAAGCGGTTTACCTGTGGGGCCTACAAGCCATAATTTGCATCTTGGTTTATGTGAAGGATAGAAAGCCCAAGTCTGTGAGCGAGGCTGCTGACACAGCGGGGACTCTGGCAGCAGCACGGGGGAGCCAGTTCGGGGGCTGAGGGCCATGATGAAGAAATTAATAATCCACTTATTATTCAGAACAGTGAATGGCTGCAGGCTATTGGCAAGCGCTTTAGCAATTATCTGATTAACTGCTAATGTTTTACCAGGAAACCTCTTCAAGAATACACTTTTGTGTGAAGTGACACAGAATGGTAAGGAGCTGGTATTTTGTGCAAAAAGCTGAGTCGCAGGTAGGTGGGCTACACTAAGACCCTCGTGAGCCGTCACTCTTTCAAAGTTGGAAGCAAATGGCCGTTTTTGCGGCTGTTATAACTCTTCCTGGAAATATCAGCTTCTCTATGGCATCATAACTCAAATTTAATATGAGAGCTGACATTGTTTTCCTTTCCATGTTGAGATCTTGCTTAGAACTGCAGGGCTGAGCATCATCTTTTCAGTGGGAATTTAGAAAATGCACTTGCACATCTCTCCTGGTGACACCCAAGATGTATCAGGGACAGAATATATCTAGCCTTGCTTCATGCCGCAGTTCGTCAGCCTCTGTTGCCTTCTCTAGTTACTCATAATAAGCCATCGTCGTTTTAAAGCCAAATGACGACATGATGAAATGTAAGTCATTTACCCCCATTGCTGCTTTTCCTTAGGCCACTGATCTCCAGGTAGGGACCCCAAACTTCACAAAACCTGAAATGTCTTGAGGACTTGATTGAAATCCATCAAGACTAAACTGGGTGGGTTGATAGGATGGTACATTTTCCAACATTTAAAATAAACCCAGCTCTCAATTGTATAAAAATAAATATGAAAGTGCTTATTTTTGACTGGCAGTGATCACTAGAGTCATAAGCACAAATGACAGCCTTTGCTGGTAATCCTGATGCCTCAAGATTCTCTAAGGTTTCTCTGTAATGATGCCACAAAGCTGTTTCCCTTTTCTACTGATAATATCCCAGAGTATTCGGAGCAAATTCTATTCTACCTTTCAATCCCTAGCTATAAGTTACTTCCACTCTATCCTGCAATCTGTGGGGGGAAACTGATTTCTCAAATGCAAACATTTGATTTTTTTTTTCAGTGGGATAATCACTGATGGCAGTATCAGGCAAAGGTTAGCCAAGAGACTGTTCACATTAAACCCTTTCACTTTGCCACGGTTCATAAAACAGAGATACACAGAAAACAAAGGATTTTGCCACTGAAAAAGGCATTTAAATGAAAAAGTCAGACCCTCTGTAGAAGTATTACAGTAGCTTTATTTCCAAAATTGGTTAATGGAAAGTCTTTTATGAGGATATCAATTACAACACTGCTAAAAAGTCAATTATGTAGTAATTGGAGGATAAAATAATGGATTTACTCTAGGTAAATTCAAAGTCATATTTGAAATGTAGCTCTTCATATTACAGCCTTGATGTATGAAATTAATTTTATCTATATAATGGTATTCATTAAATGCAAAGGGCTAGTGATAAATGTCTTGTACTAATGTAAAAACTACAGTAGGAAAATAGAGGAGAGATAGAAATTTTCACTGAGTACTATTTTTTCAATTCCTAACCCGATTTACTAATTAACTCCTCTTGACCACTTGCTTAAAATGAATATGGTTATTAAGCTTGGAACTTACATATTTTTGGTCAAATACATCAAAGATAAAAACAGATTTTGACTTTGTCAATATTAAAAGCTCCTTTCAGTCTTGGACTGTCTTCACTGAGAGCAGCGTTAAGCAACTGTTAGCTGAGAAGTTGAGCTAGTGTATGGGCATCATTCCCATCATCCTGGCCCAACTCAACTTTCCCTTCTCTGTGTTAAGTACCCTGCTGCTTCTAGGGCAAGTAGTGAGCTTGTGGGGCAACAGGAAAGCTTATTGTTTGCAGTGTCATGCAGCATTTTAGAGAGAACACAGTCATGCTCTTGGCCTCTTGTTTGAAAAGATATCTCTGGGTAATCAGGAGGTGGTTGGAAGGATGCTCTCCAGGGCTTGCAAAGCTTGGCTAATAATACAGTGTGTCTTCTGAGAAGTCATCATCTGTTCTCTATCCCTAGTACTTTCTTTTTATTGCCTTCTGAAACAGATTCTAAAATATATTAAATTAATGAATTATATATAAAACCAACTTTGACATCCAAATGGACTTTCGTTTATCATTCTTTTAGAAACTAGTTATTGAATATATGCCTAATATGTAGTACTCTGTTATCTTTGGGAAATTTTGAAATTGACTCATTGATATAAATTATTATTATCCTCTATTATAGGTACTATATATAACTTATTGATCTTCAAAAATATGCTGAAAATTTTGGGTATTAATTGGTGTCCTTATTAGCTTTAATTATCAATTTTGACACAGCCTAGACTCATCTGAGAGAAAAGCCTCTATTGAGGAATTGCCCTGCTCAGACTGACTTATGGGCATGTGTGGGAGATTGTGTTTATTACTAATTAATGCAAGAGGACTCAGACTACCCTAGGTGACACCATCCCTGTCCTCGTAGTCCTAGACTTCAGAAGAAAGCTAGTTTAGCCTGAGCATAAGTGAGTAAGCAAGATAGCAGGCAGCCTCTTCCATTGCTCCTGAGGTACATCCTGACTCTGAGTGAGTTCCTTCCTTCATTGGAGGCAATGTGGGATGAAATAGCAAGCACACATATGTGTAGGTTCCTGCCTTGAGTTCTTGCCCTGACTTCTCTCGATGATGGACTATTATCTTGACATGTAATATGAAATCAAACCCTTTCCTCCCCAAGTTGCCTGTGGCCAGAATGTTTCATAATAGTAGTACAATGAAAATAAAACTATGGGCTATCAATTCCTAACATCTAAGCCATAATTTTCATTCCAAGACATAGGATAGACAATGTCATATTAGATTCCTTCTAGGTTGTAAATGAATCCTTGCAGGAGATTTTCTTAATTGCTGTCATCCTGAGCTTTTGAAATTCTAAGAGAGTACTTTGCACATGTCAGGAAGCATACGATGTTTATTGAATCGAATAAAGAATTTCAGATCAAGAATTAGGCTTAAATTCTTGCCACTATATGAGTTTGTGAGTCTGAGTGTTGAGGCCGTGCCCAGTGTAATTGCTAAGAAACAGACAAGAAGAAAGTCTATGTGTGGTGTAATAGAGCTGGGGTCAGCAGGGATATAGTCAGGGTATAGAATGTCTAAAGACACATGTATTGGTTTGTTTTTTTATAGCTGTGATAAAATCTTGACTAAAAACAACTTGTGGAGGAAAGGGATTATTTAGCTTAGAGGTTATAGTTCATCATCAAGTCAAGCCAAGGCAAGGAACTGAAGCAGAGACCATGGATATGCTGCATATTAGCTAACCAAAAACCAAATCAAAATAAACAAAACCCAAACTAAATAATTCAACATGTACTAGTCAACTTGCAAGCAAACAGAGGTAATATGCTGCTATCCCAAGCTTTCCTGAACCCCAAGAACTGTTCATTGATTGCTTTATAGCTGACCATTGCTTTCATGTGGAATTATCTTGGTTTTAAAGATAAAACGAGTGATAATTTGAAATTTCAGACACAATAGTAATGTAAAATTTCAATTTCTCAAGACAGAAACATTTATATTGAAAAACTTGCAGAACTAGGATTTTAGTTACTTTTCTTATTGCTACTACAAAATACCTGCTGAAAAGAAACCTAAGAAAAAAGGGGCTTTATTTCAGCTCACGGTTTGACAGTGTAGTTCATTACATAGGAAAGTTATGCCAGCAAGAAGATCAGGCAGCTGGTTACATTTAGGAAGCAGAAAGAGAAAGATGAATGCTGCTGCTCCGCTCGTTTTCTCCTTTTTAGACCTTCAACCAATGTGATGTTGCTTCCTACATTTAGAGTAGATGATCTCACCTCAACTAATTCAATCTAGTTAATTACTCACATGTATGCCCAGAGGCTTATCTCTGTGTTTATTTTAGATCCTGTTACATTGGGAATGTTAACCATTCACTTGGAGACTGTGATTAATATACCAAGCAGTCAGTCATTAAATCATATGTATGTAAGGTTATTGGACTGAGTAGAATTTATGTCTTTAGGTATGCATGTATGTATGTATGTATGTATGTAAAAACAATTAAAGAAAAAGCCATGGATCGTAAAGAAATCAAAGGGGACACAAATAAAGAAGTGGAGGGAGGAAAGGGAAGGGGCAAATGATATAATTATATTTTAATATAAACAATTTGAAAGCATTGAAATAGAAAAGAATCACTGGAATGTGGAAAGAGTATGGTGGGCCATCTTCTGTTGACTTCTCTGTTGTTCTGCTGATGAAATGTTTGAAGATTCACTGGTCAATGCATTACACCTTGAAATTATTATCATTTGTAAAATTAATGACACAAATCCATGGCAAGGCAAAACAATCTGTTTTTAAACAGAATGGTTCTTCTAAGGTGTGTTTCAGATTGATGACATTTTGAGACAAACTGATGATGATATGGCCATTAATTTACCCACTTTCCATAACATTCTTTCAAATTACTAATAAAGGATGATATTCTGCACAGAGCTAATGTGAAATAGCTAGATTTTGTACTTTATACACCAAATGCCAAGTCTGTTGTATTTATTTGTGGCAATGATTTGAACTCTTCTTTTTCTCTGTCAACCTGCCAAACGGACTTAACCATGTGTTCACTGTGTGTCTTGTGAGTCTTTCTATATTGATCTATGTTTGTGTATAAGTTACATGCTTCAAAAAGATCAGAATTTTTTTTAAATATTGAGTCCTAATGAATCCGAAGTGATCATGGAAAACGGCTTCAATGTGTTGCATAGGTCTTTATAAATAGTGGCTTCATGGTTATAAAACTCACATTTGGTACTAGATAGAAAATACTAATTGTTTTCTGGGCTTCTCTCCAATTTTTCATTGTGGTAGGTATTTGGTTGTAAAAGGTGTTGATAGAAAGTCTGAGGTTTGCTGCTGTCTATTTTGTGAACTAGATTATAGTGATGGATCATTCATTATAGAGTGTTTAATTCAATAAAATTAGATATGCACTTACAATTTAAGATTTCAAACACAATATTTTAAGATGAGGTAGAAAGATAAGGATAAAATGCTTAAGCTGAAAGATAATTGAATAATAATCAAATACACTTGAGTAAGAAGAAAATGCACCTGCACAGTGATCCAACCCAGGTGCAGCTGCAGCAAAGCATCTTTAACCTTCACTCACTTGCAGAGCCAATGAAAATGAGCACTCACACTGAGTCAGGACTTCTAGGAGCTGAAGACAAAGCTGTGCAAAGAGCAAATTACATTTCTGAAATTCAGAGATTCAGAAGAAAGAATATCAACAAATGTAAAAACAAATATATAACATGCCCAAGTTGATAGGACTATGATTGAAATAAATCATCGTAATAAGGGGCAACTATAATACATGGGCCTGAGTGAAGATGTAACCATCTTGTTAAATAAGAAACACAGAGCCAATGCAGAGATGAAAGCCCAAGAGGTCAGAGTAATAGCTAAGCGCTGAGACTAAAAACCTTACCCTTCACTGCCGCTGCTGTCCTCCTCTGCAAGTGTGCTACTTCCTGTGTATCTGTCCTTATATAGACTTTCTGTTCTGCCTTCTCATTGGTTGTAAACCCAACCACATGACCTCCTCATCACTGCCCATCTATACAGACCTCCATGTCTTCTATGGTTGGTATTGAGATTAAAGGCCTGTGTCTCCATGTTGGCTGTATCCTTGAACACACAGAGATCTGCCTAGCTCTGCCTCCCAAGTGCTGGGATTAAAGGTGTGTGCTACCACCGCCCAGCTTCTGCTATGGTTTGCTATTAGCTCTGACCCCCAGGCAACTTTATTTATTTACATACAAAAAAAATCACATTTGAGTACAAATAAAATATCACCATACCTCAGTGTCACTCGGTGGTGACATCAGAGACGTGAAGGAAATATGGGTGTGGTGGTGCTAACAGTTGCCTCAGAAAAGGGTGTTGGACAGAGGAGCAAATGCAAAGGCCCTGAGATAAAGTCAAAAGGAGACTGTGGTGACTTCCAAGCAAAGTACTAAGCAAAGTCACAAGGAGATGGAGGGAGCGGGAAGTGCCAGAGGCTTGAGAGGTGTAAAGATGTGAAACAGTTTTCTTTTCTTTTCTTTTTGTGATTCTGAGATACTTCTTTCATTGTTTTATTTTATTTTATTTTTATTTCTTGAGTAGTATCTTCTTTTTTTAAAATTTAATTTAATTTTATTTTACAATACCATTCAGTTCTACATATCAGGCACGGATTCCCTTGTTCTCCCCCCTCCCGCCCCCTCCCCCACCCCCCATTCCCACCTCCTCCAGGGCAAAGCCTCCCCCAGGAGGACTGAGATCAACCTGGTAGACTCCGTCCAGGCAGGGCCGGTCCCCTCCTCCCAGGCCAAGCCAAGAGACCCTGCATAAGCCCCAGGTTTCAAACAGTTTTCTAAGATCTTGTGATTAATGATAGGACATATAGCCTTAGCTTCAGGAGGGTACACAAAATCTTTGAGACAATGTCCTTATGAGGTTTCTTTAGGTGTCATCATTGCACAGGCCTGGAAGAAAAAGACTACAGGATATATCTTGGTAAGTTTTTTACCAGGTAATAGAAACAAGGAATGACAAGAGAGTTTAAGGTATAAGCACATGTGGGAGCCCACGGAGGTTTCCTAGTGAAATCTGAGCTTGCTTTACCCAGCAGGACTGCATAAGAGGATGATTGGACAGGTAACCAGGTGTATGGAAGCATCTGCACTTGGCTGTGTCTAGCAAGGGGGAGGTCTTTTGCCCTTCCTCTGGGCATTGTTATAAAAAGTCATTTTGAATAAGATTCTGGGCCATCGGGTATTGACTCAGGTTCTCCTGAAGCTATCCTGTGTTTTTGTCTTTCTTCTTGGCTAGGTCTATCTATCATTCGACCTAATATTTCTTATTCCTTTCTCCTCCTCATAGGAACCCTGAAATAGATGGGGGCTGGTCCCCCACAGGAACAGCAAAAAGAAGCTGATGCAAATTAATTTTATGTTGTGAGGTCTGGTCACTTAATCCACTACCATTGATAACCAGCTTTTTCTCCCACTCTCCAGTGCCCATCTGTAAAGTTTTGATGCCATAATTCTACATGTAACTGGCTCCTTGTCTTGGGTTAGGGACTGCAAGTGGATCCCACAGCAGAATTCTTTGCCTGTTGTTTGTTAACAAGAAGATCACAGTTGCGCTAATGTGACATGGAGGGAAGAATGGCAGGAAGGAGAAAGAGGCAACCTTAGGGAATTTTCCAATATGGTGGGCAGAATTTGATTCCCCAAGGAAACTCAGGATTGCCTGGACCCTGTATTAGAGTTTTCATACTTTATACTCAGCAATCCTTAGCTAAAATCTTTCCCAAGGGCAAGTGCTTATCCAGCCCGCTCCAGCAGCATGAGGACTGTTGGAAGCAGAAATTCACCACACTAGAAGCAGAAGCACAGCTAAAATGGTGATGAAGGATCCAGGGCAAGGTGAGTAGAGCATACTGTTTATTCTATTTAGTACTGGCATACTGTCATTTCTACTCCACATACATGGCCATTGTCGTTTATATTGCCCATCTCTATGATCTCTCTATAGTCTTTCTATTTTCATCTATATTCTTTAAGAAATTTAAGTATTATAATCAACTTCAAAGTTTTTACTGAAATCTCTTATTTTTATTTCTACCATTCTTAGTCCTATAATTTCATTCTAGAGTCATAAGAAAACTATTTTCAAAATATGAATTGTGTTATTATCAATCCTTGGCTTAGCACAATTCAGATTTTACATAAAGGCCTCCAAGGTTCACCTCTATCTTATTCATTTCTTCACCATTTTCTCCAGTAAAACTTTGGTTTAAGTTCATTGAACATGCCAAGCCAGTTTTTAGAAAACCTGAGGTTTTCTCAACCTGGAGCTCTCATTCTGTCCCTTCCAGCACACTCAATAACTACTGTAATTCCAATACTACCATTATTATACAGTGCCCAATCAGTTCTCATGATTATTATTTTTTAAATCTCAGTTTACAGGCACTTTTCTTATAGCATTGTGAGATCTCATAATTATTCTTTACTCATTGGTATATTTTTTCTACTGCAGTGCAGCCTCGTGAGGATGGTGACTATGGTATCACTGTGCTTCTTATGGAACTTGGCACACAGTAGGCACTCAATGATTAATTCTTGGACTAGTGCGCTAATGCCTAGGTGGGCTGGCTGCTGCTTTTCCTTGTGCTCAGCATAGTTAAGCAGGAAGATTGACTTCCTCTTAGATACTCCTACTATACATTAATCTTTTCTGAAATTGGTTGAGCCTGAGGTATAAATTTTCATGACTTTTGGAGGTTCAAAACACAAAACCCACTACTACTGTGACCTCTGCATAACTGACCATGAAATGAAATGGCTGAGGACGTTGGAGGACTGTGATATGTTTTACTTTTTTGCTGAATATGTAATCATAACTCAGTGGACAGCATTGGGAGTTGTTACAATAAAAGTCAACTGCATGTTCACATATATGCTTCTCAACATTAATGGCTTTATGACATGTGTTTCCTGGTGCTATACAAATGACTTAAACCCTGGGAATTTTGAAGTGCAAATCACAACTTTTGTATTCCAAGATCATATATGATGCTTAGTAAAACTGATTTGGGACCAAATCATAGTTCATTCAGATTCATTAAGCTACATTTCTAGAGATGGCTGACTAGCAGTGCAAATAGTCCAAATATTTTAAAATATGACAAGTTAAAATAATTAGAAATATTACCATTATCCTTCAAACAACAGCAGGCTGTAATCCTTGTGTGAAACTCCCACATGTCATCTCTAAAGATGAATGAGTTTTACCTATTCTTTTACATAGAATATATATTTGCCAGTAGCTTGAGTATAGATCATTTTTAAAGTATGATTTTATTTTAAACATCTAGAGGAAACATTGATCCCTCGTTTTTCATTTTCTACTCATGAAGCTGATTGATTTCTAAATTACTTTGCTACCATGATCCAATTTAGGATTTAAAATCCCACAATGACAAGGATTTTGTGTTATGAGGAAATTTTAATGCTCAGTGCCCAAGTCACTTTTTTATTATTAAACTAGACACTTGGGGAGACCATCAGCTCTTTTCACTGCCAGAAAACCATTGGTGCATTGCAGCTGCACTCAATCTAGCTGTGATCTGACCTCGCACGAAATTTCAAGAATCTTGGCTTTTGATATGGAAGCAATATGTTTGTTTATGACTCTGTGAGCAAGGCAGAGGCCCAGAGGCCCTGTAAGCTATTTTGAACTTTCTGAGGCTTCAACGGCATTAACACCTGTAAGAAGCTGACGTGAATAAAAAATGCCCACAAATTCCACTGAGCAAGCAGTGAAAAACAAACAAACAAACAAACAAACATTTTACTGAGGTATAGTTTAAATACAATAAAATTCACTCATTATAAGTGTACAACTCAATGATTTTCCTAATTTATAATTTGTAGTATAAGCCAGTGTTAGAGTACTTTTAAAATAAGATCCTTTGTACCCATTTAGACTTAATCTCACTGCCTAACCAGAGCCAGCCAATTGCTAATTTACTTTCTGTAAATTTGATCTTTCTGGACATTTATTATACATAAATTCATGTCACAGGTCACATTTTGTGTCTAGCTTTTAAAATTTGCATCATGGTTCTGGTGTTATCTGTATTGTAGCATGTATCAGTGCTTTCGAAAAAATAATCATTTTTGAAAAAAATCATTTTACTTTTTATGTGTATATCTGTGTGGTTGAGTGTATATATGTGCACTACTTGCAAGTCCTGGCCTGCAGAGGTTAGAGGAAAGAGTCAGAACCCTTAGAACTAGACTTATACCAGTTGTGAGCCAATGTATGGATGCCAGGAACTGAACTCATGTCCTCTGCAAGAGCAGCAAGTGCTTTTAACTGCTGAGTCATCTCCCCAGCTCCAAGGGCTTTGATTTTTATTCCTGAATAGCATTCCATTGTAATAGATAACCCTAGGAAAGTTAAGAGCACTTGGGTTGTTTCCAAATTGGAGTTACTGTGAATTGTGTTGCTATGAACATTTGTGTATAAATCTGTAGGGAGTTGTGCCTTCGTTCTCTTGGGCATATAGCTAAGGATGAGTCAGATATTAGATGTATTTTGATATTGAAAAAAAAAACTTGGAGTATTTTCCATGTCAAGCTGAAGAATTTACAAAGATAAATGTGAGATAAAAGTCCTTAAGAAGATTATGATTGAAACTGGGTTTAGTGACTCATGCCTGTAATCTCAGCACTTGGGAGACTGAGGCAGAAGGATTACCAAAAGTTCAAAGGTCAGCTTGAGCAAAACAAAGAAACAAGAAAAATCAAGTTATAAGACTCCTGTATATCACTAGACTTCCAGGGAAGTATACAAATACAGTAAGAGGGCTACAAAATTCTTTTGTCTCTTAAACTTTTGAATGAGGATACTGTTCTGAGATGTGTCTTTAGGGACAGTGTAACAGTTTCAGGGAAATCACAAAATTGTCAGGCAAGGAGAAATACAGAAGCCTGAATCAACAGTCTTCTATGGCAAAATGTGTATGTGGCCATTTTGGTTTTCCTTTTGGTTGAGACACTGAAGGCCTGTATCATTACAGGGGGCACGAGTTACCAACACTTTTAGCTGCATGGGCATGAACTATACAAAATGTGCTAAGAAATTATGAAAGCAGTTCTGTCAATGACCGGCCATCAAAGACAGGGATCTGAAACTTGAAAGAGAAGCAAAATAGCTGGCTGGAGGATTTTCTCCAGTGTAATTGCCTTTGAGCTTGGCATTTGCCACCCCCATTCATCAGGGAGAAAAGGGGAAGAACCCTTTTCATCTCGGGTAGCTAGACACCTCTCACTTTACCTTTCAACTTTAAGGGGGCATGGAGTTGCCTTGATGTATATTTCCTAGGGTTTTAGTGTGAAGAAACAGAGCAAAAGTAAAGAAGGTTGCCTCCCAGACTGGTACAGGTAGGCTGTGAGTAATACATATGAGCCTCTTTGGACTAAGTGGGGGATTGAGCTGCCTAAATACTATTTTGAGAAAGACCTTGTCTAAGAACATTGTCTAGAGAAAACAATGGCAGACAGTTTAAGTCACATGATTTCTCAGGTTCTCAGAAGTTAGAGGACAGTCATAAGCAGCCAAGTAGAGGAGAGACATTGTTGATGTCTGGGGAGCTGACAGCCATCAGGCTCTCAGTGGAAACTTCTTTCCAAAGCGAGCAGAACCCATGTAAGAAAAAGAGTCATTCTACATCTCGCCACTGTCTTCAAGGTGTGCTAGCGAGTGCCAGCATGGAAACCTGTGTTCCATTCCTTGCATCCCTTCCCAGCTCAGTAAGATCCAGGAAGTTAAAAGACATAACTAATACTTGGTAGCAGGAGGTGGGGTTTAAAGAAGAAAGATAAATTGTATGCTTGACTCTAATTGTATAGAAGTCTTTGAAGTCTAGAGGCTAGTTGACCTAGAAAGAAAATAGAAACTTTTGGTTAAAGGAAGGAAATACATAAAGTATGGTCAATATACATGATGCTTTTCATTCTTGAAACAAAACTGTGATTGAGATCAAAGGAAACTAGAGAATGTATCATCCACAGGTGATAAGTTAGCGACAGGACTTGCATGACATTTCCCACAGAAGGGAAGCCCATTGGCTGCCTGTTTAAGTATAGAGTGGTGTCAAATAAATATATAATACATGGCCTCTGCTTTCATCCTATGTTCATAGCACTTTCAGGTCACCCAGGACAATGTTTTTGGTCTTACCTAGAGTGTTAGAGGGCATTACATCCACAAAACACATTAGAACCAAACTTTAAAAAGCCAAACAAAACCAGAAACACCACTACAAGCCACATTATTCCATGAACTAAAAGCAGATGCTAAACAATAGCTCCATGTTCAGAAAACCAACTTGCAAGTTATGCTTTGAGAAGATAGAATTCATGTCCTTAAAGTTCTAAAGATTGTCTCAGTCAGCAACAAAGAGCAGGGTTAGGATGGTAGCAAAAAGTGTAAAGCTGACCTCTTTTAAAAGAGACATTTACAAGAAGACTTTGATATTCAGAGGAACAAGAAGTTTCACAACACCCTTTTCTCATTGTATTTGACATCCTCGGTCTCTGGAGAACACCCTCGTGGCTTGAAGCAGTTAAGGTTCCATTCTACACACCTCAGCACCAGAGACATTATCACATGTGTAGTGAGGAGAAGATAATTTATTCACCGAGCTACAAGGGGCTATGAATAAGCTAAGTATAAAAAAAAATTTAAGGGGAGAGAGATGAGTACACCTCACCTTACTGCCAAAATTTAAACCAAGCAGCATGTTTCTGTATATTATTCCTCTGAAAACCAAAAGAAAATGAGAAGGTTCAGACTGTAAATGTCAGTGAACTGTTATGTTATAGGGTTAGTTTTAAAAAGTACATATTTGCAACTCTAACTGTAGTTCAGCAGAAATTCAGGGAGAAACTGGGATTTTCTAGTGGAAATTTTGATTCGTAATGAGCATGCTGAAGCTATTATTAGAACAAGCAGAAAGTGTGAGAGTGGGCGAGGTGGGACCAGTTTGCTAGACAGATATAGCTTTCACTTTCTCTTTTTAAGAGGCATGTGGGTCTACCCAGTATTCATTTTGCCTCCTGGTGAGGATTCCTGGATTCCCTGGACAAGGAGGGTTATATAATTCCCATGTTTGTGTCACCCAGAATCCTTTGATTTCTCAAGTCAACACACTCAGAACACAGCTCTGTCTTCTCTCAGTTACAGTCTATTCTTAGCAAAGATGAAGTCCCTGTAGTCCTAATATGTAGTGAATAGCCCCCAAACATGACATTCAGTATCTCACTTAATTCTGGCAGTGACAAGTGAGAAGGATGTTTTATGGGTAAGAAAACAGACTCTGAGATACCTTCAAATTTTCTTAAAGGCACATAAGTTACATGGTGAATCAAGATTAAATATAGGCCTGTTTTACTTGAAAGTTTCCTATTTCTACACTAACAGCCAGAAATAAAACCATGGAACTCCCACAATCTGGATGTGCTATGTGTAACTGAAGACCATAACTGATACTCTAACCTAATTCCAAAGGCTTTGTTGGTGAAGAGGTAACCCTATTGTTTGTGTCAGTTTGTTTTACAGGAATTCTCATGGAATGGGTTATGTATAAGCATCTGCTTCTATTATTAATTTTTAAAACATTTTTTTGTATGTTTGTGAGTGTATGTATTTGTGTGTGTACAGGTGATGAGTCAGAAGATGACATCAATCGTCCTGCTTTATCACGCTTCTTCACCTTATTCATTTGAGACAGTCTCTCACTGAACTTGCAGCGAGGCAGGAGCCTGGCAAGCACCAATGATCCTTCTGCCTCTTCTGCCAATAGTCCTGGGGTTATAGGTGAGTGTGGACATGTGACTTTTTACACAGACGCTGGAGATCTGAACTCAGTTCCCCGTGCTTATTTATGCCTTAAGTGCTCTTTCTGACCTGCTGAAGAATTTGCTGACTCCTGTTATTACTGATTATTTCTAAGAACTCCTAGGAATACTTTGATCCTTACTCCATCTCCTTTTTCTGTAACATGCATCTTTAATTCCTGAAGAATTACTTTGTTTTTCCATGAGTGAACTTACCTTACTGCCATGCATTTTAATTTCAGGGATGCTCATGCAAAATGAGGTTGCATGTCTCAGTTGGTTTCTTCTTTCACTTGCAAATCTCCTGTCATCCCTGGCACTGTTTCTGTTCCCCGTGAGTTTCCTTGGTGCCATCCACCACGGCTAGGCTTGTCAAAGTCCATCCCTTACTCTTCGTCTCTGTCAGTGTTGTGAACTATCCTCTCTTACCTCCATTTGTTCCTTTTTGGATTCAGATGATCTGACTTACAGTGAAGGGAACTCATCTTACTTCCTTTCTTCTTTATCTTTAGAACTCATCATATCTTGGATTAAGGTTTTGCCACCAGATTTACATTCCTACTAAGTATTGAGCATAAGGAAGGGTACCCAGCATAATGGCCATTTATGTGCATGAATAAAAGAAATCATTACTTCACAGTGTCACTGAGAATAATACCACACTGTGTTTACAGTAAACGTGTCCCTGTTCCTCCCTGTTTTCTTTTCCTCATTTTTTTTATAGTATTGAACTAATATTTTAAATCCTTTTGCACTTCTTTTTGCCAATAAACTTTTTTCATAGTCACAGAACCATATGTTTTGCATAGCACTCCAAACCTGGCTTTTTCACCCCCTGTTGCTGATTTTACAGCTAAAACAATAATTCAAGCATTATTAATTAACTTTTAAATATGTATCAGAAACCAAGCAAAAATGCCTTACTCACTTAAAGCTAGACAATTGAAAATGGAGACTGGGGCTGGGGAGATAGTTCAGCCATTAAAATACTTTCCTTGCAATTACTGGGACATGGCCAGTCCTCAGAATTCATATAAAAGAGCTGTGTGTTCACACATGCTTATAATCCCAGTGCTGGGGAGGAAGACATGGGCAGATACCTGGGGCTTGATGGGCAGCCAATGAAGTCTTACTTGGAAAGTTCCAGGACAGTGAGAAATTCGGTTAAAAAAAAAAAGATCTTATGAGAGGACTCAATTGTTGAAGATGCTTGTTTCATAGTGATGCCAGCCTGATCATGTAAATTCGGTCTCTGGACACACATAAATGCTGCAGGAGAGACCAATTACAGAAAATTGTCTTTTGGCTTCCATACATGTGCCATGGCCTGTAACACACACACACACACACACACACACACACACACACACACACACACA
>CABHPQ010131011.1:20701-32072 GCA_902168405.1 Peromyscus aztecus | reverse complement strand
CCCCAAATCTGCCAGTTAGTCCCTGCTTCTGTGGTAATTAAAGCCTTTAGTAAGATTTTCTAAGAGCATGAAATCTGTGTGTGGTTTGTGTGTGTGAGCCTGTATTGTGTTATGTACATGTGTGTGTGCAGTGACTTCCTCTATCACTCTCCATCTTGTTTGTGAACAAGGTCTCTCTCTGAACCTTGGGCTCACCAATTGGCTAGCCTGGCTGGACATCAAGTCCTGCAGTCCACTGCCTGTATGTCCTCAGCACTGTAGTTACCAATGTGTGCTGCCATATCTGTCTTTTTACTTGAGTTCTAGCAATCCAAACTCAGGTCTTCACACTTGTACGGTGAGCACTTTACCTACTGATCCATCTTCCCAGCACTGCAAAGACCATGAAGTAAACATTGCTGATAATGGGCAGTGGTGGAGGGAGATGCTGTTGGTATCTGGAGTGTTGCTGTTTGGTTTCTTTGTTGTTTCTACCACATGTCTGTCCTGGATGCTGATGAGAGACTAGAGTAGCCTCACCTACTTTTCTTGGGCACTCAGCTGCTTAAAATATAACTGCAGCTCTGACCCTAATCAGGTAGTCCCTTTATGATGGTCTTCTGATGATGAGCCCTGGTTCCATGTAGTCCAGTCCTCTGCCTTAGCTGCTTGTCTGGTATTGGTACAACCTGGGAATCTTCTCCAGTAAGTTGACTGAAGCTGACTTTCAAGGATGTCTAAATCTTAGCTCAAAAAGGAGAACCTCCTCCAAGCCTGTTTCTCTTTCAGGTACTCTAATGCAGTCATAAGATGTTCTTCAGTGTTCTCTAAATATTTGCAGATTCTCATGGTTCAACTCCTGTTATTCTGAATGATGTTTTATATTAAACTTTTCCTGGGTGGTTTGTCTTCTAAGTGGAAGCTAACTGACAAGTAATTGGTAGCAGGCATTATTCCCCCCTAAAGACAGATTAGACAATTGATTTGATCATGCTCTTATGCTAAAGTTCAGTGCTGAGCATCTCAACAAAGTGAATTTGGATGGTAGTAACCCACAGCATAGGGCAACATTATAATTAATCAAACAATGATCTGCAGTTGATTGTGATGTGGAGACAACTGAAATGTGTGCCTTGACAGCCAAGCAATGGATGAGCTTCATTTCCCTAGTAGTGAAAATAACTCTAAGTCCTGTGACTTGGGATTGATATTTGTAATGCTCTTGAGTACTGGTATTCTTGGTCATTTAACTTTTGGCCTACATCAAGAAATTTAGGATATCGATTAGGAAATAACAGAATCCTGAAACCTTTGGAGACATTTGGCTGAACCCACATAGCCAAACTTTCAAATTTCCATGTCATGTTGAGCCTTCTTTATTAAAGAAATTAGATTCTTCTCTAACATTTGAAAAATTACTTAAAATTTTATAGTATTCTCACCTTGAGCAGATATTAAAAACCCATGTCCATTTCCCAAATACAGACCCACAAACGCACTCATTGTACTCTCCTGCACTAGACTCATGATTAAAGTCATACCTCACCATACTCCAAGGCCCAGGACACACAATGTAGCATGAGAGAGAAGGATTTATACTCCAAAACATTTGCAAGGCTTGCACAGGACTTGCACAATCTATTGCACAGGAGCCAAAGCTCAGAAAGTGTGTCTAGGGCTGGTGTCTAAGTGAGTCCGACAAGTGATGTCATTTAGCCAGAAAAACAAGGTGTGGATGGTTACCACAGAGAGCAGCAGGCATATAACAGTAATCAAAATGATTTGAATTGCATATATTTAGCAGTGGACTAATTGATCATGATGTTCTCCAAGATTAAATAGACTAGTAACTTACACAAGTATTTTTAAACATATATAATAAACTAAAAGCCTGACTTGAGTCACCAAAGTAAAGACACTTAATCGGTCTAAATATCATATTAGACAATTCATTGACACCTCTACCTCAAACACGTCACTGAAGAAAAAGGTCAAGTAACCTTGAGAAGACCTCTAGCCAATTTGACAAGGGCATACAATAAGTATCCCAAGACCATTTTTTTAGACTGTATTGGGACCACAGCAAATGTTCAAACTTGTAGAAAATTGTTACATAATAGTTCTGAATTGATATCAGTTCTTGGGGATCTAAAATACTGTGGCTGTCATTATTGTAATCAAATAAAAGACAGACTTGTTTGAAGTACAACTCAGAGTAGATTTTGTTTGTTTTCAAGTTGACTCTAGAAGCAGAGTGAGGGTCATTGTGGAAGGAAAGACTCAACAAAAGCCCATGGAACATGCCTTGACTGCCAGGGGCATCAACAGAAGCAATACTTGGGTCTTGGGAATGTGGAGAGATTAAGGTTTCCATCAAAGATTTTGAAGTATGATCAGTGGGGCTACTGGTCATATTCCCACACAACTCTTCAGCGTTTTCTTGAAAAATGACCAGAGATTATTGTAATTTTCACAGATGGCAACCCTGAAACTCCTGCTGTTCCTCTTGTATTAGTTTATGAGAACTCAGCAAGAACTCAGGCACTTAGTTTGCAGCTATTGACCTGACAAACACCACTTTCTACAATTTCTCAGGAACAGAGAATGGACTTGAGTCATCACAGTGAAACATTGTTGGTGCAAACAGCAAACCCTTCTATCCTTTATCAAAGCATTGCCAATTTTTCCCAAAAGGAACCCCAGTTGCCTTCTTCCACAAAACCTTACCCAAGACCACAGTGTCAATCCACTAGGTCTGAAGACCAAGAGCTAGGAAGCACTCTAGATGCTTCAGTAAGACATGTGCAAAGTAGGAATGGGAGAAAAAAACCCCACAACTTCAGATACCTGATACCTCAGTGAAGTAAGTGATGGTTCACTCTCACACAACATGTCAAGGCAATTTTTCCAAGGTGAAAAAAGAGAGGATTCACATCCTGTTACCTACCAGGAACAACAGGAGTGATGGCTGGCAGACATTCTGGATAGGAGAGGCAATTTATACAATATCTTGTGTGCTGTTTCTTCTCACAGACACATGAAAGGCTGTCAGTTTTGAGTAGAGATGAGAGCAAGAAAAGGCTTAAAGTGAATGTGGGCTGCTAGATCGGCCAAGCTGCTGTAGTCTTTGTAGCAGAAGTGATAGCTGAGATGACAGACCCGGCAATACCGGAAGTACCTAAAGACCCGGCAATACCTGAGGTACCTACACACCCGGCAATAGCTGAAGTGCCTACAGAGAGGATCTACAGATCCAGCAATACCTGAAGTACCCACAGACCATGCTGAAGGACCCACACACCCAGCAATACCGGAAGTACCTAAAGACCCGGCAATACCCAAAGTACCTACACACTCGGCAATACCTGAAGTACATCTGATAAATGGGAACACTGTATGGAGGAGTTTAGCCCCACCAAGAAGAACAACAGATATTTCTAAGATTTGGAAACAAACCCAAGCTAACTTCTGCAGACAGCACCTTTCCTCATGAAAAACACCTCTGATTTGCTGTTGGGCATTGGTAGAAACGGAATGCCTAGAGACAGCATATCAGGTGGCCCGGGGACATGAGCTTTTCCTCATAAACTAGAGTTCTCTAACCTACTTATTTACTGGGGTGGATGGCTGCAGCAGCAAGCTGTTAGGAACCAAAGATCACATTTAGAAGACCAGGTTCATCCAGATCTTGGAAGTCAGAGTAAGAAAGTAGCTCAGGCTCCTTTAGCAGGAATTCTCTTGTATTGACTGCTTTGTTTTAGTTCATGTTTGTGGCCTCTGATGATAGTTTTTATACCTGCAGGTAGGGTATAAATGACAGGAAGAAGAATTTCCAGCCACAGGGCGCCGTATGATTTGATGGAACTAGTAAAAAGAGAATAGCTGTACCAGTGAAGTCTCACTCAGACGAGGCTCTAGCGCAGTGGTTCTCAATCTTTCTACTGCTGTGACCTTTAATAGTTTCTCATGTTGTGGTGATCCCAACCATAAAATTATTTCATTGTTATTTCATAACTGTAATTTTGCTACTGTTATGATTGTAATGTAAATATCTGATATGTGACCCCTGTGGATATCACAATTCATGGGTTGAGAACCACTTAAAAAAAAACCCTCCCAATGTGTACAACTTCAATAAAGCATTTGGTTGACCATTCTGTCTCAGGAAATAAAGGCTGACAGGAGTGTGAGGAAGTAAGTGACATCTGTAGAAGGAATTTCATAATGACCAGATTGTGACAGTACTTATGTTTATGTACATCTACTAAAGTGGAGCCTCTTAAAAGCAATTTGTGTATAGGCAGCATGCTCTCATGACACAAACCTCTCTCTAACCATATTAGTGTTTGCTAAGTGGACCAGCAAACAAAATGACCATGGAGGCAAGAACATGAGGACTCAGTAATATCAAGTTCCTTTACCAAGAATGATCTGGCTAATGCACCATCTAATTTGCCAAAGTCAAAGACTAAAGCTGGGCAAAGAAAAGATAAAAAGACTCATCTTCCCTGGAAGAAACCTGTCTTCTAGACTTGCTTGCTGTGCTGTGATGCTTGTGTCAACATCAGCACCCATAGCCTGCAGGGATACTTTAACCTTTGTGGTGGTTTAAATAGGTATGGCCCCCCATAGACTCACTGAATACTTGGCCCATAGGAAGTGGCACTGTTAAGAGGTCTGATGTTGTTGGAGGAAGTGTGTGTCACTGTTGGGGCAGGCTTTGAGGTCACATATACTCAAATCTATACCCATTGTAGCACACAGTCTCCTTCTACTGCCTGCAGATCAAGTAGTAGAACTCTCAGTTACCTCTCTAGCACCATGTGTGCCTGCATGCTGCCATGTTTCTCATCATGACAATAATGGACTAAACATCTCAATTGTAAGCCAGCCCCAGTTAAATGTTTTCCTTTATAAGAGTTGCTGTGGTCATGGTGTCTCTTTACTGAAATAGAAAGCCTAACCAAAGCAACCTCCTACCATGGAATTCTGCATAGCTTTGGTTCTGATGAAAGAACTTTATTTCCTTGCAAAGTAAGGTGTATGTCTGTATCATTAACTGGTCTCACTACAGGTGACATCACATAGAACCAGGTAGGCTTAATCAGATGAAGAATTGCTTATGAGAAACTCAGTTACTACACAGATTGGAAGTATCCTAAAAATGATGCTATTTTGTTTATAGGATAACACCATGTGCTTTACATAACAGACCATAATATAACACTATCTCCCCCACAGCTAGATTATGTCACCCCAGGAAACAATGTGTAAGGAGGCCTCTTTTCACTAATACCCTAATAATTCCCTCTCAGGATTTTTCCACTGTGCTTTGATATCTTTCTACATAAAGAGAGAATGTTACATTAGGGACACAATAGTGTGTCCACTAAATTGGAAATGTCTACCTGAACTCTGGAGTGTCTCTTAGTACTTCCACACTCAACATAAGAACTTAATAAAAAATGACAACAACAAAAAATGCAGGTTAATTAATAACTTAGACCTTTGGAGATTAATATGCACGTCATGCTTCCAAGTAAATAACCTCAACTAACCAAAGTCTTGACTATAAATGTGGAAGACATATAAAAATGGTGGTGGGAAAAAAGAAAAGGTTAAATACTGGCTAGAACCATTTGAACAATAATAGGAATAAAACTTTAATATTTCTGTATGTTTCCTATTTGTTTATTGCATGCATTTGTTTATATGGGAACCATTTTCTTCTCTGACAATTTTTAAATTTTAGATACAAACTATTGTGGATTAAATTTTAAATGTACTTTAAAGATAACAGAACAGTCAGTAAAACTAAAATGGAATATAGGAGTTATTATATCCAGTGATGGTTAAAATGACTGTTAGAAATGTACATCTCACATTTGGGAAGGGTGAGAATTCTTCATTTGTAAGAATAGCTGTATCTTATTTGAGCAATTCTTATTTGATGGACGTTCAAACATGTATGGAAAGATGCTGTGCTAGTTACTGTGTGTGACAAACACCTCTAAAAGCAACTGAAGGGAGGAAAAGTATGTTTGGGCTCAGATTTTAAGAAGAGATGCAGTGCATCATGGTAATGAAGTCATGGTGGCATGAGTGTGAGGTGGCTGGTCATCTACATCTAGAGTAGGGAAGCACAGAGAAGTGAACGCTTCCTCACTCAGTCTACTTCCTCCTTTTTGCTCAGGCCAGGAGCCCACATTCAGGCCTACTTTTCCTTCTTCAGCTCAATATTCCTGAAAACATCTTCATAGACCTGGTATGTTCCATGGTGAGCTTGAACCCAGTCAAATTGACAATGAAGATTAGTTATTGTAATTCCACCCTCATCAATTTGACACCAAAAGACAACAATTTAAAAAACACTCCACACAGACTTCACTCCTTCTTCTGGTCTTCATATCCTGGCCTACAACTTCAAAACAAGACTTTGTATTTACCAGAGGCCAGGCCAGATCTAGGGACCCCCAGATAAGATACTGCCCACTGCCTGCTAACACTCCTCCAAGTTTACCCAACAACCTCAGACTGAACCCCTACCCCTGGGCCCCATAATAGGGCCCACAGCCCTAGCAGCTTTATTGGAGGTCATGTTGACCCTAGGGACCCCAAGTAAGACACCACCCACTAAACTCCTTTAAGCCTGCCCAACAACCCTAAAATGAACCCACCCTATTCCCCTTCCCCAGCTCCATATCCCAGCCTACGACTTCAGCTTTACCAGAGGCCAGGACGGGTCTAGAGACTCGAGGCCATAAAAACTCCAGCAGAGACACCTTACTGGACCTGAAAACTCAATAGTTACGTTGGCTACTTAAGCAAGAAGATCAGAAAAGAAAAAGAAACCAAGAATCAAAACACCCATCCAACAAAGACAAACACAGGAATCAATACCTATAATCATCCCAAATCCAAATACCTAAACACAGTATAAGAATACAATCAATAACAGAAAGGGCAATATGGCACCACCAGAACAAAGCTATCTAATGACAGCAAGACCTGAATGATCCAACACAGCTGAAGCACAAGAAAATGACCCTAAAAATAACTATATAAAGATGATAGAGGTCCTTAAAGAGGAAATGAAATAATTCCTTAAAGAGATTGAGGAAAAGACAAACAAAAAATTGAATGAAATCAATAAATCCCTTAAAAGAATGCCAAGAAAGCCAAAAATAAATAAATAAATAAAAAGGTGACGGAAACAGTTCAAGACCTGGAAATGAAAATAGAAGCAATATAGAAAATACAAATGGAGGTAATTCCGGAAATGGAAAATCTAGGGACGTGAATAGGAACTATAGATGCAAGCATCATCAACAGAATTCAAGAGAGAGAAGAGAGAATCTCAGGCATTGAAGAGATGATAGAGGAAATTGATTCACTGATCAAAGTAAATGTTAAATCTAAAAAAATTCATAGCATGAAACATCCAGGAAATCTGGAACACTATGAAAAGGCCAAACCAAAGCATAATAGGAATAGAAAGAGAAGAATCTCAGCTCAAAAACACAAAGAATGTATTTAACAAAATCATGGAAGGAGAATTTCCCAACCTAAAGAAGGTAGCGCAATAAGACAACTAAAGGAAATCAAAGGGATACAATCAGAAAGGAAGAAGTCAAAGTATCATTATTCACAAATGATATGATAGTATACATAAGTGACCCCCAAAATTCTACCAGGGAACTCCTACCACTGATAAGCACCTTTATTCATGTGACTGGATACAAGATCAACTCAAAAAAATCAATAACCTTCCTGTATACAAAGGATAAACAGGCTGAGAAAGAAATCAGGGAATCAACACACTTTACAACAGCCTCAAACAATATATAGAATCTTGGTGTAACTCTAACCAAGCAAGTGGGGTACAGACCTGTATGACAAGAACTTCAAGGCTTTGAAGAAAGAAATTGCAGAAGATATTAGAAGATAAAAAGATTTCCCAAGCTCATGAATCAGTAGGATTAACAAAGTAAAAAATGTCATTTTTACCAAAAGCAATCTGCAGATTCAATGCAATTCCCATCAAAATCCCAACACAATTATTTACAGGCCTCAAAAGAATAATACTCAACTTCATATGAAAAACAAAAAAACCCAGGATAGCTAAAACAATCCTGTACAATAAAAGAACTTCCATAGAATCACCGTCCCTGATTTCAAGCTCTACTACAGAGCTATAATAATGAAAACTGCATGGCATGGTATTGGCATAAAAACAGACAGGTGGATCAATGGAATGGAATTGAAGACCCAGACATAAATCTACACACCTACGGCACCTAATTTTTGAAAAAGAGGCCAAAATATACAATGGACAAAAGAAAGCATCTTCAACAAATGGTGCTGGTATAACTGGATGTTGACATGTAGAAGAATGCAAATAGACCCATATCTATCACCCTGTACAAAACTCAAGTCCAAGTGGATAAAATTCTTCAACATAAATGCAGGTACATTGAACATGATAGAAGAGAAAGTAGGAAATAGCCTTGAACACATTGGCACAGTAGACAACTTCCTGAACATGATACCAATATTGTAGACACTAAGATCAACACTTAGTAAGTGGGACCTCATGAAACTGAGAAGCTTCTGTAAGGCAAAGGACACCATCAATAGGACAAAATGGCAGCCTACAAAATGGGAAAAGATCTTCACCAACCCCACATCTGACAGAGGGCTGATTTTCAAAATATATAAAGAACTCAGGAAACTAGGCATCAATAAACCAAATAATCCAATTTAAAAATGGGGTACAGACCTAGACAGACAATCCTCAACAGAGAAATCTCAAAAGACCAAGAAACACTTAAAAATGTTCAGCATTCTTAGCCATCATGGAAATGTAAATCAAAACAATTCTGCGATTCCATCTTATACCTGTCAGAATGGCTAACAACAAAAACACAAGTAGCAGCTCTTGCTGGAGAGGATATGAAACAAGGGGAACACTTCTCCTTCACTGGTGGGATTGCAAACTTGTACATCCACTTTGGAAATCAATATGGCAGTTTCTTGGAAAACTGGGAATCAACCTACCACAAGACCCAGCTATACCAAAGGATATACCCAAAGGATGCCCAATCATACCACAGGGACACTTGCTCAAGTATGTTCATAGCAGTTTTATTTGTAATAGCCAGAACCTAGAAACAACCTAGATGTCCCTCAACTGAGGAATAAAGAAAATGTGGTACATATATACAATGGAGTACTACTCAGCTGTTAAATACAATGACATCATGAAATTTGAAGGTATATGGATGGAACTAGAAAAAAAAATCATCCTGAGTGAGGTAACCCAGACCCAGAAGGACAAACATGGTATGTACTCTCTCATAAGTAGATATTAGCTATAAAATAAAGGATAGCTATGCTACAATCCACAGACCCAGAGACTAAATAACAGGAGACTTCAAGGGGGAATGTCCAGATCTCCCTGGGAAGGGGAAATAGAAGAGATTTTTGTGAGTGGACTGTGGGCAGGTGGGGATGAGAACATGAGCGATCAGGTTGGGGGGAGTGGAGGGTAAGAGTACTGAAAGAAACTACTGGAGGGGCATCATTTCAGGGTCAGGTAAAAACCTAGCACAAGGGAATCTCCCAGGAATCTACAAGGATGATCCCAACTCCACTTCTAGCAATAGCAGATATGTAGCCTGAACTGGCCATCTCCTTTGACTAGGCAAGACTTCCAGTGGAGGGAGTGGGAAATGAACCCAGCTATATAACCTTTGACCTACAGTCTGCCCTGCCTATGAGATGTGATGACATAAGGGTGGCCTAGAGATTAAGAGAGTGGCCAACAAATGACTGGTCTAGCCTAAAATCCATGCCAGGAGAGTAAACTCATCCCTGA
The DNA here is from genome assembly GCA_902168405.1 of Peromyscus aztecus. Classification (NCBI taxonomy): domain Eukaryota; kingdom Metazoa; phylum Chordata; class Mammalia; order Rodentia; family Cricetidae; genus Peromyscus; species Peromyscus aztecus. Next base: position 22,216 of record CABHPQ010131011.1, on the reverse strand, counting down.
CACTGCCTGGAGCATGAGGACCCACAGGTTGGATGACTCAGAGACCTAGGATAGAACCAAACACAACTGGAGGGGGGAAATGTCAATATAGTGATGCTTAATGATATTCCACTATACTCATAGATTGATGTGTAGCCCATTTGTCATCAGAGGCTTTATCCAGCAACTGGTGGAAACAGATGGAGACCCACAGCTAAACATGAGGCAGACCTTGGGGAATCCTACAGAAGACGTGGAGAAAGGATTGTAGGAGCCAGGGAGTTCAAGGACACAATAAGAAAACCCACAGAATCAACTAACCTTGGCTCATAGGGTCTCATAGCAACTGAACCAACAACCAGGGAGCCTGTATGGGACTGACCTAGACACTCTGCATATATGTTACAGTTATGTAGCTTAATCTTCTTCAGGACTCCTAACAGTAGGAGCAAGGGCTGTCTCTGACTCTTTTCCTGACTTTTGGGACTCCTCATACTGGGTCACCTTGCTTAGTCTTAATACAAGGGGAGATGCTTAGCCTTACTGCAACTTGATATACCATGTTTTGTTGATATCCATGGGAGGCCTGCCCTTTCCTGAACAGAAATGGAGGAGTGGATTGGGGGTGGTTACAGAGTGGGGGGTGAGGGGAAGGGACTAGGAGGAGAGGGGGATGGGGGGAAGAATACAAATCAAATTCTTGTAAATAAAAACTATTATTCATTTAAAAAATAATAAAATAAAATAAACCAACACTCCACATTGGCCCCTAAAGTCTCATTTTCACTTCATAATGAAAATACATTTATTTCAACTCTAAACATCCTGATAGTTTGTGCAATCCCAACAATATTCACAAACCTAAAGAATATTCAGAGAATCAAGGAAACACTTTTCCTTTCTGTAATATAATTTTTTATATTCTTATTACATACATTTATTTTCTCTGTGTGGTGCCATAACATGTAAATGGAAGTCTAGAACAACTTATAGGAATAATTTCCTTCTAACTCAGGTCATCAGGCTACTGAGGCATCTTTTTTCCTATTTTTTTTATTGAAAATAGTTTTTTTCACACATTATATTCTGATTACAGTTTCCCATCTCCCAATTCCTCCCAGATCCTACCTACCTTTCCTCCCTTCCCATCCAAATCTACCCCCTTTCTGTCTCATTAGAAAAGTCTAAATCTTAAAAAAAAATCAAAAGCATCTAAAGAATAATGATAAGATAACATAAAACAATAACAAATAAATCAGAATAAAACAAAACAAACAGAAGAGAAGGAACCAAACAAAAAGCACAAGAAACACATATAAATGCAGAGACATACACATTGACACACACAGGAATCCCATAAAAACACAAAACCTGAATATATTATATTTGCTGTAATATATATGCAAAGGACCTGTAAGGTAAAATCATTTTAAAAAATGGATCCTCAGCTAAATCACAGGCCATGTCAGCCAGAAAACCAGATAGGCTGCCTACAGACCTTCTGCTCTCTCTCTCTCTCTCTCTCTCTCTCTCTCT
>CABHPQ010131011.1:0-20601 GCA_902168405.1 Peromyscus aztecus | reverse complement strand
TTTTTGAACCATAGGCCACACTTGCCAGAAAGCCAGGTAGGCTGCCTTTAGAACATGTCTTGTCTCTCTTTTGTGCCAGATCCAATCCCCCAGTCTCATCTCCAGCTCTTGTTGCAGAATACCTGTGAAAGTCTTCCCTTCCCCAGGCCCATCTCCTGTGGATCCCACAGATCTTTACCTTATAACCTTCCTCCCACACTCTTTTGCTTAGTCCCAGACTCCAAACCCAACAGGGCCCCCCCCTGCTAAATTCCAAGGGCTGCTCCTTCCAAGGCAACAAGTCGGCTGATGGCAGCCCCACATCTCTCCCACTGCTCCTGAGATTCAATCCCCCCAATCTCGTCTCCAAATTTGTAGCTGGAAACCTGCTGCCATCTCCATTTCCTCTCTGATCTCATCCCCAAAGGATCACAAAGACCTTCTCCTCCAAACTTTCTTTCCCTAACTCATCCCAGTTACCCAACCTCCAATACCAGCAGACATTTCCTGTGAACACATTAGCTAAGAAGGCCAGGAAAACAGACTGTTAACACACAGCTATCACAGTCTCCAAAAATCCAGACAGGAAACAGAAACCAAGGAACACCCATCCAACAAAGGCAAACCCAGAAATCAGCAACTAGACCTAAAATCATCCCAAACCCAGATGCCTGGATGCCAGCATGAACACACAATCAGCAATAGCCAGGACAACACATCTCCACTAGAGCGCAGCTATTCTACCACAGCAAACCGTGAATATTCCAACATAGCTGAGACACAAGAAAAAGACCTTAAAACAGCTCTTATGAATATGATAGAGGTCCTTAAAGAGGAAATGAATAAATCCCTTAAAGAAATTCAGGAAAACACAAACAAATGATGTAAGGAAGTAAATAAAACTGCTCAAGACCTGAAATTGAAAATAGAACCAATTAAGGAAACTCAAAATGAGGGAATCCTGGAAATTAAATTTTTAGGAATTCAAACAGGAACTACAGAGGCAAGCTTCACCAACAGAATACAAGAGATGGAAGAAAGAATGTCAAGTGTTAAAGACAATAAAAGAAATGGATGCATTGGTCAAAGAAAATGTTAAATCTAAAATACTCATGACACAAACCATCCAGGAAATCTGGGACAGTACAAAGAGACCAAACCTAAGAACAATAGCTATAGAGGAAGGAGAAGAAATGCAGCTAAAAAACCAAGAATGTTTTCAACAAAATCATAGAAGAAAATTTTCCTAACCTAAAGAAGGAGATGCCTATATAACACAAATTGCTAAATGGTCTTATTAATAAAAAACACAGAGCCAGATATTAGAGTGAAAGCTGAAATATCAGAGAAATAGAATGAGCCACAGCCAATCTCACCTTGCCAACTCCTCAGCCAATCCTGTTTCCACAGACTGGAAGCCTCTGAGTCTTCACCCAAAGGTGTCTCCACTGAACTGCTGCTAAAAAGCTTCTACTTCCTGGTCCTCATACCTTATATACCTTTCTGCTTCCTACCATCACTTCCTGGGATTAAAGGTGTTTGTCCTTCCCAAGCAAAGACATGAGATCTCAAGTCCTGGGATTAAAGGTGTGTGCCACCACTGCCTGGCTTTGTTTCCAGTGTGGCTTGGAACTCACAGAGATCCAGATGGATCTCTGCCTCCCCAGTGATAGGATTAAGGGTGTGTGCCACCACTGTCTAGCCTCTATGTCTAATTTAGTGGCTGGCTCTGTCCTCTGATCCCCAGATAAGTTCTATTTATTAGAGTACAAATAAAATGTCACCACATGACTATAATGGTACAAGAAGCTTATATAGACTGTACCAGAGAAAAAAAAGTCCCCTTACCACATAACAATCAAAACATTAATATACAAAACAAAGAAAGAATATTAAAAGCTGCAAAGGAAAAAGACCAAGTAACACATAAAGGCATACCTATTTGAATTGTACCTGACTTCTCATAGGAGACTCTAAAACTCAGGGGGCTTGGACAGATGTGCTGCAGATGCTAAGAAACTACAGAGACCATCCCAGACTACTATACCCAGCAAAACTTTAAATAATGATAGATGAAGAAAATAAAGGGAATGATAAAGTCAAATTTAAACAATATCTATATCTTAGGGTTTCTATTGCTGTGACTAGACACCATGACCATGGCAACTCTTATAAGGAAAACATTTAATTGAGTGCTCCTTTTACAGTTTCAGAGGTTCAGTCCATCATAGTGAGGAGCATGGTGACCTGCAGGTAGATGTGATACTGTGGTTGTAGCTGAGAGTCCTACATCTTGGAGGCAACAAGAAATCACGACTGAGACACTGGGTGGTATCCTGAACAAAACCCACCCCCACAGTGACACATTTCTTCCAGCAAAGCCATACCTCCTAAGAGTGCCGCTCCCTGTGAGATTATGGGGACCAATTACATTCAAATTACTACAATCTACAAATCCAAGCCTACAGAAGGTGCTAGAAGGAAAACACCAACCCAAGGAAGTTAACTACACCCATGAAAACAGAGGAAATAAATAATCTCACACCAGAGAAATCAAAAGAAAGTAAATATGTCCTCACACACACACTCACACACCAACACCGAAAACAACAATAACAACATAATAGAAATCAACAATCATTGGTCATTAATATCTCTTAATATGAATTATTCAATTCCCCAATAAAAAGACACAGAGTTGTTGAGCCCAGGTCGCAAGACCCCCAAGCAAGACCACCACAGAGCCATTATCCAATGCAAGCACACAGAGGTTTTTATTTAAAAAAAAATAAGCAAGCTTGGTCCACAGTCCAGCATCCAACATAGCGGGTGGAGGAGAGCAGCCCCAAGCACTCACTTTAAGGGATTTATATAGGAAAAGTTTACATGCAGTTTAGGATTGGATGAGGGGGCTAGGGATGAGGTAAGCATAAGGTTACTAATTGCTAACAGGATTCAGGGTATCTATAGAGACATAAATTTTTATTCCCTATGTCCTGCTTTTGTTGACACATTCAGATTTATTGGTGCAGTCCTGCTCTCCTCTAAGGTCAACTTCTGGTCAGTTGAGTCCATTACTCCCCATATCTTGTTTTGCCAAGTCCAGGATACATAGATTTATTATCCCAGCCTTAAGTTCAACTTCTGATCACTTCTAAAACCGCTGGTCAGCAAATGCCTTTGAAGGAGGGGAGGGGGAAGCATCTCTTAAGATGGCTACTGACTTTTGCAAGGATTATGTCCTTAATTAAGTCACTAGCCTGCTACGGCCTAAAAAGCAGGAGTGCCCTCTGTGCCCTCTCTCCTTTTCCGCACTCTCTCCTTCCATATTCCCCCCTTTGCGCATTCTTCTCTCTCTCTCTCTCTCTCTCTCTCTCTCTCTCTCTCTCTCTCTCTCTTTCTCTCTCTCTTTCTCTCCCTCTTCCTCTCCCTCTCTCCTTCACTCTCCCAATAAAGCTCTAGAAAGATAACTATGGCTCGTGACTCTTCAGTCACCGATACATCCAGCACTCAGCTCCATCGGCCACGAGTGCCGCTGCTTAATCAACAATTTTTCCCTTTCAGAGTGACAGAGTAGATGTGAAAATAGGATCCAATCTTCTGCTGTATCCAAAAAAATGCACCTCATCATCAAGGATGCGGCAAGCCACAGGAATATGAAATAGAAGTCCGGCTGTATATAAGTTATACCTCAACAAGACCAAGGGTCAGTTGAGTGGAAAGCCAATCAGCAGGGACTATTTGGTGTTACACAGCTTAATATTCAGTTGTGCCCTGCAATGAATTCCTTGTGCTCATAATTCTCCTAAAATGTATATGTGTGTGTGAACCTCCATCTCAAAGTACTTGGATAAAGTCAGGCAGACAGAACCTTCTGCCTCTGAGTTCCCAGCTCCTCTTTAGCATTTGTTTTGGATATCTGCCTTTTGCAAATATCCTCCTAAGCTACTTCCTAATATAGGGCCAATCCCAAACAAAGCCTTGAAAAACAAGCAAGGAACAGACAGCTACCAGACCATCTGCTAGATGCTTGAAGCCCTCCCAAACTAAGGTAAAAGGTCCTTTAGGAGACAACCTGTCTCCCAGGCCAAGTGCCTGGCCCCCTAGTTGCATAGCTTTGCTTCTTGTGCAGATCAAGTTCAGATCTTCCACTGCCCCAGAGCAACTTCTTAGATCAAAGGGGTTTTCCCTCACCAGGTGCTTCAAGCTGTGATGCAGATTGACCAGCTATCTGTGCTCCTCCCCTGCCCTGTCAGGAAACTGGCAGCAGAGAAAAATAGCTACAGTTTTACTTTTAGTGACCTACAAACTTTTCCTACCCTATCACCTGTAAGTTTGTAGTTGAACACATTTGTGATAGACTCGTAATGCTTTCACCTAACCACAATAAGGATCTATTTCTAGCACATAAATTCCTTTTCTGATTTATTCCAACTCCTATCTGACTCCACCCTTGTTCTCTCCCCTTTTGGGTTGCAAATAAAGTTGTCAGGAAGCTTCTGGTGGGGACCTGGCAATCTTTGTGGTATAGTAAACATGAGGTGTTACTGCTTGGGAAAAGATACAGACCAGTCCTGAGAGAATGGGGAGAGTTAAATTGAGAGAGTTGAACTGGTATGTGATGGTGGCAGATGAATAAACAAACTGGACAGAAGAGCTCTGTGCATCTGGATTTATTCCCATGCTGGTGGTAGCATCCCTTCTAGGCCCTGGGGATACTGTAATATTAAGGCTGGACCTTTGATATTATACAAAACAAGGATAGACATCACTTCAAGGTAATGGATTGGAAAAAACTATCCCAAGCACATGAACCTAAGAATCAAACTGGTGTAGCCACTTTAATACCTAACAAAATAGACTTCAAACAAAAACTAATCAAAAGAAATAGAGAAGGACACTATTTACTCATCAAAGGAAAAATCTATCAAGATGACATTTTAATTCTTAACATCTTTGCCCCAAACACAAGGGAACCTAAGTCTGTACAAGAAACACAACTACAGCTTAAATCACACAGTGACCCTCACACACTGAGAGTGGAAATCTTCAGTACCCTACCCTCACCAATGGACAGGTCATCCAGACAAAAACTAAGCAGAAATACTGGAGCTAACAGACATTATAAATCAAATGGACCTAATAGATGTTTACAGAACATTTCACTCAAAACCAAAAGAATATGCCTTCTACTCTGTATCTCATGGAACTTTCTATTGACTACATACTTGGACACAATAGTCTCAATAGATACAGAAAATTGAAAGAATGCCTTGCATCCTGGCTATCACAGATTAAAGCTAGATAACAACCACAGAAACAATGAAAGCCTACAAACTCATGGAAACCGAACAACTCTCTACTGAATGAAAAAAATGGGTCAAGAGAGAAAGAAATTAAAGAATTTCTAGAGTCCAATGAAAATGAATACACAGCATACCCCAAATGATGGGACACATTGAAAGTAGTTCAAACAGGAAATTCCATAGCACTAAGTGCCTACATCGAATAATAGAAGAGATCTTATACTGGCAACTTAACAGCACACCTGAAAGTTCTAGAAGAGAAAGATGAAAGCTCACACAAGAGGAGTAGATGGTGAGAAATAAAGAGTCAATGAAACAAAGAGTTGGATCTTTGAGAAAATCAACAAAATAGAGACACTCTTGGCCAAACTAACCAGAGAGAGAATATCCAAATTAACAAAATCAGAAAGGAGAAGGGGAACATAATAACTTGTTGCAGTAACTCCCGCACTACCACCACCCTTTAATCATTTCCAAGCGAGAGGCTGTGGATTAAAAAACAGAGACAAGGGAGAGTGGGTCATTCACCTCAGCAGAATGCCGAATGCTATTTATTGAAACAGAAACATGGAGGAAACCTTAAATACAGACTTACAGCACAATGGAGGAACCCCAGAGGGCAGAAGTTCGTTACCAATATTCTACATTCTTGCATCTAAGCTGTTTACACCAAATGCAGGATACATGAACAAAGAACCTAAGGTGAGTGTTCAGTAAGAAGGAAACCGGCAGGGAACCAGCATAGCCAGGACATCTGGTCAAGGTCAGCAAGCAAGGCAACAACTACCCAACATGGGGGGCCAGGGCCCTACAATAACTGACACCTAGGAAACCCAGAGAACCATAAGGACATACTTTAAAATCCTGTACTCCACAAAAGTAGAAAATCTAAAAGAAATGAATGATTTTTATGGGTACCACTCACTAAAATTAAATCAAGCTCAGATAAACAATTTAAAAAGACCTGTAAGCCCCAGGGAAATAGAAGCAATCATTAAAAAAAAAAAGGCCAGCGTCAGATGATTCTAACACAGAATTATACTAGATTTTTCAATGAAGAGTTATTGCTAATACTCCTCAAATTATTACACAAAGTAGGAACAGAAGAAACATTGCCCAATTCAATTTATGTGGCCACAGACACCCTGATATCCAAACTACATAAGGACTCAACAAAGAAAGAGAATTACAGTATTAATTTCCCTTATGAACATAGATGTTAAAATACTCAATAAAATACTTGCAAACTGAATCTAAGAACAAATCAAAAAGACAATTCACCATGATTAAGTAGGCTTCAATCCAGAGATGCTGGGATGAGTCAATATATGAAAATCAGTAAATTTAATCCACCATACATGTAGATTTCGCGCCTCCTCAGGGATCATTGGCCACCAGTCCAGAAGGGAAGAGGGAGCAAAGTGTGAACAGGGTTCAGACAGCTGTGAGCATGATGGAAATCACTTTCTGGGAGACAGTTTCAGTGTTACAGTTCAATTTTATTTCAGAGTGAGGGGAAATATAGAAGATGGAGACAGCAGCTGGAGCATCACCTAATTTGTGTTTGGCAGAAACATCCTACCATATAACTGGAGCACAATAACTACCGTCATATGGGCAGCAGGGAGAGGGCATCTGTAGGGATCTGTGTCAAAGGTCACACTTGAGATAGGTCAAGCATCCAGGCTTAGGGCCAGCTTTCAGATAAGGCCAAGCAGAGAGGAGGCCTTGCTTGGCAGGGAGAGAGTCCTCCATTTTGCTCTGAGCTCAGAGAGTTGTCTGGACATGGTAGACTGCAGCCTTAAACAACAGAGCCTTCCAACACATATAAACAAACTAAAAGAAAAACTGTATGATCATCTCATTACATGCAGAAAATGCCTTTGACAAAACCCAATGCCCCTTCATGATAACAGTCCTGGAATGATTTGGGATGCAGGGGAAATACCTAAACATATAAAGGTAATTTACAGCAAGTCTATATGCAAAATCAAAGTAAATGGGGAAAAATGCAAAGCAATTCCATTAAAATCAGGAACAAGACAAGACTGTCCACTTTCTCCATATCTAGTCACTGCAGTGCTTGAAGTTTTAGCTAGAGCAATAAGGCAACTGAAGGTGATCAATGGAATACAAGTTGAAAACGAAGAGATCAGAGTATCATTATTTGCAGAAAATATGATAGTAAACATAGACGACCCTAAAAATTCCATAGGGAACTCCTACAGCTGATGAATCCTTTCAATAAAGTGGCTGGATACAAGATTAACTTAAAAAAAAAATCAGGCCTCTTATATGTAAATGACTGTAGCTTGAGTTTTCCTGCCTGGCACACAGTCAGGACAAATCTCTATCACCCGCAAGTCCCACGGCCGCTCAGACACAACCAAGTAAACACAGAGGCTTACATTGTTTACAAACTGTATGGCCATGGCAGGCTTCTTGCTAACTGTTTTTATATATTAAATTAACCTGTTTCTATTAATCTATACTTTGCCATGTGGCTCATGGCTTACCCGCTGGTACCTTACATCTTCCTTGTCCTGGCAGCGGCTGGCAGCGTCTCTCTGACTCAGCCTTCCTGTTCCCTGCCTTCTCTTCTCTGCTTGTCCCGCCTATACTTCCTGCCTAGCTACTGGCCAATCAGCATTTTATTTATACAGAGCAATATCCACAGCACTTCCCCTTTTCTTTTTTTTTCAAAAAGGAAGGTTTTAACTTTCACATAGTAAAATTACAGATAACAAAAAAATTATCAAGCAAGAATTACAGTTACATTGTCTAGTCTATTTATAATATCTAGTCTATTTGTATTTGGCAAAATTAAAGAAGATACCCTATCTATCCTATAATTGTGAGTCTAAGGTTTTATATCTAACTTATCTTTTATCATAACTAAGGAAAATCGTAACTATCTCTAGTCTTCAACTACATCAAAGACCTCAGAAGGATATACTATTACCTGAGAAATGGGAGAAGGATGCAAGCAACTTTCGGGAGTCTTGCGAGAGTAGACAGAGACAGTTGGCAGCCTGGACAGTCATCCAAAGTTCTTCAGTAAAGTTGGGGCATCTGTCTTCAGCCCACAGGCCTAGAGTCTCTCAGTCATCTCTCTCTGTGTCCTGCAAAATGTCTGGCAATGTCCTCTGCGAAGCAGGAACCTGAAGGATCATTTCGCCAAGCAAAGGTCAGTGGTCACCTTTCTATGGGTCCTTCGTGTCCAGTCGATACATTTTTTCAAGCAGTCCAGGCAAGAACAGTTTCTTGCCCAAATGGCTATTTTTGCCAAGAAGAAGATAAACTCCATATAGAGTATCTTCGATCCTCCTCTCTTAAGTAAATCAGTGCTGCCAGGAGCAGACATGTCTCACTGTACAGAAAGTCTAAATTTTTAAAACATTTTAAATGCCATATTCTGTAGGTCTTTAAAGTATTTGAATATTACCTATCTATCTGAAATATATCTATGTATACCTAGAAGATTTAACTAACATGGTGACAAGTATGATTATCATAGATGACTAATTATTAATCTATTTCTTAATTATCCATTACAATTTTAAATGAGCTGTACAAACATAATACCTTAAACAAGAGTAGAAATATACACACAGTATAACAAAATTAACTTTAAATTTGTATCAATAAACTAAAATCCATAGCAATGTAAAACAATTCAAACAAGTTGTTGCTCTTTAAAAGCAAGTTCATTAATCTATTCTTTTATCCTATCATATTTCTTCTTTAGAAAGAGATCACATTTATAATCAACCTGATTTAAATAAAAATACTGGTTTTTCTCTGTCCCACACCAGAGGGCTCTTCTGATATGGGACATTAGAATCTCTTAACCTTTTTTTTTTTTTTCAGCAATATGCTTGGGTTTAGAGAAGGAGTGAGCCAATTCCATCTCCAAAGCCAGCTTGGCATATTTGGGAATTTGGGCGTAGCTTCTCATACTACTTCCTACTGGAGGGGGGCACTGTATCTTATGGGGACACAAAGAAAATTTTAGGATTATGGAGTAGTACGTGAGGCTGTATCGTCTGAGCCAGTTGCCTTGAAACTGTTCTGGATGTTGGATCATCTGGGCCATGGTGTCATGGGAGACCTTTCAGGGAGGGGGGTCTTGGCTGGTCAAACATGACGTATCTTAATCTGGAACAAATCCATAGCCTCTGGCTTTCTGTGGAAACAAAAGCAGAGACTCCTTTCCAAAGCAACATGTCCTTAGATCCAAATTTTGAAGTCAAGGTATCTTTAAAATATACATATTGGTTTAACTCCGCTGCCTTTACAATCAAGTATCTCTCTTCAGTTAAAAATCCCAAAGACAACACAATCCAGAGTCTCTGTGTAATATCCATCTTTATGTGGCTTATTTTTTATACTACCTTTATTGTCTCTTTAAAAACTTTATTTTTAAAAACTATCTATTTCTTTATATAACTGTATATATCACTTCTTTTGTCGCTTTTAAGCCTGTGTATATTTTACACACATTGTAAACTATTCCATCTGAATCTGTCTTATTGTGAACCTATTGCTTTAAACTGCAGCATTTGTAAGACCAAAATGGCTGCTGTGGCTGCTGGCTCCATCTACCTCAGCGTCCCAACATGGTACAGTTTACCACCAGCTCTGGGTCTGGAGCTATGTGTACCATCAACTATCAGAAGCAGTTCTATCAAAGCAGCATGTAGCCCAGAAACCTTTTTTTTTTTTTTTTCACTAGCAAAGACTAAATCCACCATGCAGCAGAGTAAAGTGCCCCTTGTAGACTCCTCATTCCCACCATACTGCAGGTCAAACGCACACACCAGGAACCCGCCATAGTAGCTCAAACCAGCAGGCTGCCGCTAACTTGAGAGAGACAACTAGGAAGCTGTTTTTAGCTCCGTTTTAGAATCTTTTTTTTCTCAGGTTTTAGGTGGAAACTCTTGCCAACACGTTGGCAGGAAAACTGTCACCCGCCAGTCCCACGGCCACTCAGACCCAACCAAGGAAACACAGAGACTTACATTGCTTACAAACTGTATGGCCGTGGCAGGCTTCTTGCTAACTGTCCTTATATCTTAAATTAACCTGTTTCTATTAATCTATACTTTGCCATGTGGCTTGTGGCTTACCCGGTGGTACCTTACATCTTCCTTGTCCTGGCAGTGACTGGCAGCGTCTCTCTGACTCAGCCTTCCTGTTCCCTGCCTTCTCTTCTCTGCTTGTCCCGCCTATACTTCCTGCCTAGCTACTGGCCAATCAGCATTTTATTTATACAGAACAATATCCACAGCAAATGACAAATGGACTGAGAAAGAAATCAGGGAAACTACACCTTTCACAATAGCCTCAAATAATAAAATAACTTGGGGTAACTCTAACCAAGCAAGTGAAAGACTTGTATGAGAAAAATTTCAAGTCTCTGAAGAAAGAAATTGAAGAAGATATCAGAAGTTGGAAATATCTCCCAGGCTCATGGGTCAGTAGGAATAACATAGTAAAAATGGCAATTCTACAAAAGCAATTTAAAGATTCAATGCAATCTCCATCAAAATTTCAACACAGCCTTTGCAGCTCTTGAAAGGACAATTCTCAATTTCGTAAGGAAAAAAAGAACCCAGATAGCTAAAAAAAAAAAAAAAGATCATGAACAGTAAAAGAACTGCTGAAGTTATCACTATCTCCAAGTTTAAGCTGTACTACAGTGTTGTAGTAACTAAAAACCACATGGTATTGGCACAAAAGATCCATACTTATCACCCTGCACAAAACTAAAGTTCAAGTGGATCAAAGACATCAACATAAAACCTGATAGAAGAGAAAGTGAGAAATAGCCTTGTGGTGATATTTTATTTGTGCTTTAACAAATAAAGCTTGCCTGAAAATCAGAAGGAGGAGCTAGCCACAGGTTAACCATAGAGGTCTAGAGGTCTGTACAGACAGACAGGATGTGATAGAGCTGGGCAGAGAGAGGAAGTGATAAGGCAGAGTAGAGAGAGGAGCTTGCTCTCTTTTGGTGGAGGATTTCATAGGAGTAAGAACTAGTGGCTTGCTGTTCTGCCTCTCTGATCTTTCAGCTTTTACCCCAATATCTGGCTCTAGGTTTTTTATTAATAAGACAGTTTAGCAATTCATGTTACATAGCCTTGAATGCATTAGTACAGGAGATGAGTTTGTAAATAGAACACCATTAGTGCAGGTGCTAAGATCAATAATTTAAAAAATAGGACCTCATGAAACTGAAAATCTTCTGTAAGGCAAAAGACTTTTACCAACTCCACAACCAATAAAGGATTAATATCTAAGATATGTAAAGAACTCAAGAAACTAGATATTTTTAAAAAACAAGAATAATCCAATTTAAAAAAAATAGGAAACACATCTAAACAGAGAATTCTCAATAGTGGACTCTCAAATGGCTGAGAAACCATGAAATGTTTAATATCCTTAGACACCAGGGAAATGAAAATCAAAACTACTTTGAAATTGCCTCTTACCCTTATGAGAATGGCAAAGATCAATAACACAAGTGACAGTTCATGCTGGAGAGAATGTGGAGCAAGGGGAACACTCCTTCACTGCTGATGGGAGTGCAAACTTGTATATTCACAATGTAAATCAATATGGTGGTTCTTCAGAAAGTTGGGAATCAATCTACCTCAACATCCAGCTATACCATTTAGTCATATACCCAAAGGATTTTCCATCCTACCACAAGAACACTTGTTTGACCATGTTCATCAGAGTTTTGTTCCCAGAAATTGGAAACAACCTAGATGTCACTCAACAGAAAAATAAAGAAAATGTGGCAAATTTACACAACAGAGTATTACTCAGCTTTAAAAACAACAAAAACAAAAACAAAAGACATCAGGAAATTTGAAGGCAAATAGATGAAACTAGACAAAAATCATCCTGAGTGAGGTAACACAGACCCAGAAAAATAAATATGGTATTTATTAGCATATAAGTGAACATTAGCATTTAGGAAAATGATACTCAAGCTATAATCCATAAACCCAGTGAGGTTAGGTAAAGAGGAAGAGTCTATTGGGGACACAGGGATCTCCTGGGAGGGGAAAATAGAATAGATTTTATGGGAGAAATGGGGGTGGGTGGGACAAGAGCAAGGGAATCGGTTTGGGAAGGAATGGGGTAGAGGGAGAGAGTTCAAGGAGAGAGAGCTGGAATTGGGTGGCATTTGGGAGTTAGTATGGAAACCTAGTGCAATGGAAACTTCCTAGTATCTATGAGGGTGATCCTAATGAAGCATCCTAGTAATGGGGGAATAAGGAGTCTCAATTCTCTATCTCTTATAGCCTGATTAGGCTTCCAGTGGCAAGATGAGGTTGCACTCAATTGAATTGTTGGCCAAGAAGGTCCCATGGAAATCCCCAACCAACACAGACTGTTGCAAAGACAAAAGGTTGCTGTCTGCAAACTTACAGTGAAGCCCCATTACCAAGGACAACACTCACAGAACTCACTGAACATTTAGAAGTCAAGCTGGTACCTACATGGAGCCCTCACTTCTATACTCTAGTCTCTTTGATGTTAGGTAGGCAGTCTACAGGTTACAGAAAGAAAAATGTAAAAACCAACTCAGCCACAAAACCTTTCACATACAATCTGTCCTGACTACAAAATATGCTAGGCCAATGGTCTCACAGAATGTGTGGCAGTAGCCAATCAATGCCTGATTTGACTTAAGGCCCCTCAACAAAAAGGAACCCACACCTGACACGGCTTGAGTAACCAAGAACCAGAGACTATATAGCCCAAAGACAAAGGATAAAACCAAACATTACTGGTCTAAAAATTTTTTAATCATTAAAATGATTCCTATTGATATTCTGGTATACTTATAGATCACTGCCTTATCCAGTCAGTCATCAGAGAGGCTTCCTCCAGTAGCAGATGGGAGCAGATACAGAAACCAACAGCCAAACATTATGTGGAGAGAGGGTCTAAATTGGAGGTCTCCATCAAATTCCTCCCCTCATAACTCAGAGAATCCTGCTGAAGAGGAGACAGAACAATTATAAAGAGGCAGAGAGGATGAAGGACACCAGGAGAACAAGGACCTGTGAATCAACTAAGCAAGGCACATATGAGCTCACAGAGACTGAAGCAGCAAGCACAGGCCTACATAGGTCTGCACCAGGCCCCCTGAGTATATATTACAGCTATTAGCTAAGCATTTTTATGGGACTCCTGACTGCAGGAATGAGTGGGTCTCTGACTCTTGTGCCTGCACTTGGGACACTTTTCCCTCCTTTTGGGTTGCCATGTCCAACTTCAATATGATAATTTTTTATTCATTTTATTATATTTTAGTTTTTCATATTTGTTTTTTCTTTTTTTAGTGAAAGACAGAAAGGATTGTATCTGGAAGGGAATAGAAGTAGGAAGGAACTGGGATTAATTAATGGAGGGGAACTATAATCAGGATACACTGTAAGAGAAAAGAATCTACTTCCAATAAAAGAAAAAAAATTTTAAAAACACACACAAAAACAAACTGAAGAGTGGAAGTCCATGAACTGTGGACTGGTGGCTGTGGAGCCCCCATGGGACAGGACTAGGCCCTCTGGATATGGAAGATGGTTGTTTGGCTCGAACTGTTTGGGGGGCACCCAGGCAGGGGGATCAGGATCTGTCCCTGGTCTATGGGCAGGCTTCTGGAACCTGGTGCCTATGGTGTGACAGCTTGCACAGCCTTGGTGCAGTGGGAAGGGACTTGGACCTGCCTAAGCTCAGTGTGCCGGGCTCTGCTGACTCCCCATGGGAGACCTTGATTTGGGGGATGTGGTGATGCGGGTTGGCTTGGGAAAGAGGGCTGGGGGGTGGAAGAAGGGGGGAGGGGGGATCTGTTGATGGTATGTACAGTGAGTAGAAAATTTCTTAATAAAGAAGAAAAAAGAGACACTGGAAAAAAAAAGAATATTTTAGTTGAAGCAATGTGGATTAATCCAGTATTCCTTTTAAATAAGCATGATTAAAATGGGTAATACACCTATATTTTCTTTGCAGTATATGTTTCAGACAAGACTGCTATCATAACTCTTTTGACTATTAAGAAGCCTTTCACCAGTCCCCCTGAAATGATACATTCCTTCCTGCAAGGAAATCCCTTAAGCATTGGTATGCTCTAGGAGTGTTAAAACCTAGGACAGTCTTTCTAAAAAAAAAAAAAAAAAAAAAACTGAAGTAAAACTTAAAAAAAGCTCAAAATAAATAAATGAATGGGCCAGGCGGTGGTGGCGCACGCCTTTAATCCCAGCACTCGGGAGGCAGAGCCAGGCAGATCTCTGTGAGTTCGAGGCCAACCTGGGCTACCAAGTGAGTTCCAGGAAAGGCGCAAAGCTACACAGAGAAACCCTGTCTCGAAAAAACCAAAAATAAATAAATAAATAAATAAATAAATAAATAAATAAATAAATAAATAAATAAATAAAAATAAAATAAAATAAAATAAATGAATGACCTGACTAAACACTGAGACAAAAACAAAATTCTCTCCAAATATCCCATTTATTGGCTATCTACTACTGGGTATGGGGACTGCCACTAAGAGTGATTTGTATCCCTCAGTGAGACTCCATTGGAAAAAAACTAATTTTCATTTGCAAGTGGATATGAACTGAAGATATCTTCTGGATTAGAGATGAGGTCTTGTGTCCATTTCTACTATCCACACTGAGCCACCATCTGGTGCAGACCTGTGTAGACCTGTGTATACTGAGTCAGTCTCTGTCGGTTCATATGTGAGTTAGTCATGCTGTACCTGAAGGACCTTCTTTCCTTGGTGTCCTCCATCTTCGCTGGCTATTGCAATCTTTCCACCTCATCTTCTATGGGGTTCCCTGGGACCTGGGAAAAGGTATTTGATGAAGGCATCCCATTTAGGGCTGGTTGTGCCAAGGTCTCTCACTCTCTGAGTATTTTCTGGCTGTGGGTCTGTCTTTATTCCCATCTGCTACAGAAAAAAGTTTCTCTCGTGATGGCTTAGCAAAGCACTGACCTATAATTATAGCAAAATGGTGCTAGGAGTCATTTTATTGCTACTGTTTTTTTAAAATAACTATTTACTTATTTTTATTTTATGTGCACTGCCATTTTGCCTGCATGAGGTCTCTGTGAGGATGTCATATCCCCTCCAACTGAAGGTTACAGATAGCCTTGAGCTGCCCTGTGGGTACTGGTAATTGATCCCAGGTCAGCCAATGCTCTTAACTGCTGAGCCATTTCTCCAGCCCTATTTTTTTTTAAGAACCAAAGTATTTGGTACTTCCCTAGGTCCCAGTCTATCTCAGGTTCTTGATCACCCAAGCATGATGTATGGGCTCCATCTCATGGAGGAGGCCGTAAATCCAAGGTCGTCATTGTAGACAGAAGTGTTTGTAGCTAGGTTGTCGCTAGCCAGGTTCCCCTGGTAGCCTGTAGATCACCTTTCAGTACCACAAACATTAGTCTTTAGTAGGAGTGAATAGTCTAGGTAGGCACCAGCTTGACCTCTCTGTGGCGAATGAGTTGTATAGGTGTCTTCTTCAGCAATGGTGACTCACCATTAGTTTATGGAGAGCAATCAATAGCATTGGCAATAGCCTGTGTTGTTTTAAGGTTCCCACAGGATCCCTTTGGCCAACAACTCTATTAGATGTAGTCCATTCCCAGAACTGGAGGCTTCATTTGTTGACAAGAAATGTCCAATTTAGGCCCCAATCCCCACTCTATTTGGTGGTTTCATCTAGACATGTATATATTTCAGGAAGGTTCCACTGTATTAGGTCTTCATACAACCCCTCAAATGGCCGTTAGTTTTGGCTGTCCCTCCCTGTACTCGCTCCACAGCTCCCTATTCCCTCCCCTTCCTGTTTGATCCTCCCATTCCAGTCCCCTCTGTTCTATTTTCCCTTCCATGGGAGATCTAGCCCTTCCCCCCAGTCCCTTATTCTTTACCTCGCCTCTGTAGCTAGACTGATTGCAGCCTGCTTATCGAAGTCTCAACACCTTACATACACATATAAGCAAATAATACCATGTTTGTTAAGTTAAACTCTCTGTGAGATAAAAATAAGCCTGTAAAATAAAAGTTAAAAGTTACCTACTTCTGATATACATGAGTACAGAGAAAGCATCCCTATTCCAAAAGAGAGGTAGCAAGAAAGATAGCACCAAAACAATACTTAAACCCAGCAGAGAAAATGTTGTATCTTCATGTCTTCTCTCTGCTGCTCATGATAAGATTATCAGGACTCCAAGAGCCCATGACTCAACTCTGCTTCTGTCTTGGGATGCCTCCATCCCATGCTTTCCACTCTGCTGGAGAGACACACCATGATTCTGGCTTCTCCAGCATCCTGGAGCTTCAACGGCAACCTAGGCTTCATTGCCTCAGCTTCAGTCAATGACCCTTCAGAACTTCATTGCAAGGAACCCAATGCTGCTGGACACTGCTTAGCCACCACAGCTTTTTGAAACCTTGGTAAGCAGTTTTATGATTCACTCTCCCTCATTCTTGTGCTTTTCATCCTTGTAAACCAGAGTCATGTGGACAGTTTTCCCAGGTTCTCATGTCAGGTCATGATGTAGTCTGCCCCCTGTTGCACTGTCTCTAAGTTCTTTTGTGTCTCAATCTGAGACACATTTCTACTTCGTTGTTCTCAAGCAAGGAACGCCCCCAGAGGCACTCTCAATTTAGGCTCTCTCCTTTTAAATACCACTCACAAGTTGAAGCCTTTACTGGGTGGATCTTGCCTTCAGAACTCCTTTTCTAAGTTTCAGTGGTCCCCTCAGAGCTGGGTTCCTTTTTAATGGTGCTAATCTCTTTAACAATTGTAGCTACATTTATCCACTTTTTTGTCTAAGATTTCAAACTCACTCAAATTACCTTCTTCACAAAACTTAACATTGTTTATATATTTCATTACCTAGATTTTCAATGTTGTTCTCCTACTTATGATAGTCCCATAATGCAAATCTTTGTTCATTCAATACTGCTTCATATATCATGTACACTTTAATTTGATTTTCTTCTCTCTTTCTCTTCATTTTCTCCTACCTCTTATTCCTCCTTCTCTTGTCTCCTCTCTTCCTCTTGCTCTTTCCCGACTTATCCTCTTATCCTTTGCTCCTTTTTCTTCTTCCTTCTTTTCTGTCTAACTGTGATAATTCAAAATACTTATCAAGTTCAGAAATCCTTCCTTTTCTCATTCTAGTGTTCTGTGGAAAACCTCAGTTGTTTTTTATTTCATTGATTATTTTTAGCTCCAAGACTTATAATTAGTTGTTTTTTATTATTTATGTCTCTGATTAATTTATCATTCATGCATGAATTTTTTCTCATTTCTTTGTGCTGTCCATCTGTAGTCCATTAAATGCCTCTGAGTTTTCTTAGAGTCATTGTTTTGAATTTGTTTTTAGAGATTTAAGAGTTCTAGTTCAAACAGGGACCTGTTTCTGTAAGCTTGTTCTGTTCCTCTGGAGGTATCCTGCGTCCTTTCACGTTTGTGTCCATAGACTAATGTATGTGCACTAGACACCATCGTCACCTTTCTCAGCTCTTTGCATTAATGGGAGATAAGGTATCAGCTGGGTAGGGCCTTTGGCACTGGTTTTTCATGTGCTCAAAAGAGTAACTGCTGTGTGATGTATTTGTCTGTCACTGGTGTCAAGAGCACCTATGAGCGGCTCAGTACTCAAGACTGAAGCAGTCCGTGAACATTGATGTATGGCTTTGAAATGGACATAGGCTTCCAAAAGTACATTTCTTGAGGCCACACAGTCGAACACCAAAGATACAAGGGCTTATGACAGTAGCTGCAGTGATCTCAGTAGTGCAGGATGTGCAAAGAATTGCCCCCAGATTCCACGGGGGTAATCCCGGGTAAACAATCTCTGATGTGTCATCCTTATGTCCTGAAGAATATGTGCAGGTAGTATTGGGGTTTGTGGCACTGGTAGCCACATTCTTCATGAATGAAAAATAGAAATAAAATGAGGACATGATGGCTCCTAGGTACGATGGAGAAGTTTTATTGTAGATAAGATGGAGAATACAGCCAGAGGTAGAGGCATTTGAAAGAGGCCAGAGTGGCGATGACCAGCAGACTGAGCCAGGCCATGTGAGGAGAGAGGGTAAGAGAGGGTGAGGGAGGGGAACCAGGAACTACAGCCAAGAGGCACAAAAGCCAAAAAGGCCAAAAAGGGACCACGTAGCCAAAATGGCTAGGTTATATAGGGAAGAGTAGCTGGGAAAAGGGCATGCCAGTCCAATCTTTGGACTGGAGAGTTCAGGGTTGGGGGTGGGGTATGCTAGCCAGGAGGACCCTGAAATGGATTGAAGGATGCTGGGAGACCCGGCAGCCAGAGTCCACTTTGACATGTTAGTAGGCACCTCAGTCAGCCAGGTTGTCCTAGGTTTGAGACTTACCATTTCTCCCATCTGTCACATAGGAGCTTTGGGACGTGGGTGGAGATGTCCTTGATTCACACAGAATGAGTACTAGCAGAGCTAGGATTTGTGGCATTGGCAGTCATGTTCTTGAAGCAGAAGTTTAGGGATAAGAACTTCTCCAGGTCCATCTCCTAAGACAGGCTTAGGAAATTCCAGGGATTTGGGGAGCCAGTGGCTGCAATCCAAATGCTATGAGCTTAAGAAGAGAACTTTTATAGTGTCAGCAAGGCAAGCACATGTGGGGCTTCTGCAGGAGCTGCAGTGGTGACTGGTTCTGAAGTTGCATGATACAGAGTGTGTTCTACCTTTTAAGATATCCATGCTGGCCCCTAAGAGTGGGTTGCATTACACAGCATCTACTGCAGCAAGTTGAATTCTGGAGGGGTGAAGAAGAGCTCAGTGTGCATTGTTTCTGTGGAGGAAAAAAAGAGTAGCTAGCGCTCCACACTAACTAAGCTTAAAGCCTGTGGACACTGTGCTGTTCTGTAATTAAGACTTCCAGTTTTATGCTACAGTAGAGTCTCCTCATTTGCATTGATTGAGCAGTGAGGATTCTCTGTCACCCCAACGTCCTGCCAGAAATCTGCAGCTGAAGTTGTGGTTTGGTTTTTATCTCTAGCTCATTTTTCCAACCTTGTGCTATTTATGGTTCCTATCACATCCTTGCTGATTTCCAGAGTTCTCTTTCAGTCTTTTTCCTTAAAATAGAGCTTTACCTTTGTTACCCTAGTTCTCTGGGGCACAGCCATATGCAGCATGTTTTCATTCAGTCTTCTCAGATCTATTCTTCTTCCCTTGTCTGTCTTAGGAGCCCTTCAGAATTTAAATTGGATGAGCTCATTTCCCTGCTGCCCAGTACAGATGACACGTTTAGACAGAATTGGAAACTGACAGGTGATTTCTCGTGGTGTCCTTCTCCAGGGTAGGACGAAACCATGACGGTTTCATTTCCAGTTTGCTAGCATTTGTTCCACACTATTAGTTAGTTTTTTGTTTTTCATGAAATTCTTTGCCCACACGTTATCCAGTTTTTTCCTATAGGAGGATACCTAGACTTGGTCTCCTCAGATACACACAGAGAAGGAGTGGGGATAGAAACGCCAGAATAGGTGGAGAGGAGAGACTTCAGTTGGGTTAGTCAAAAGGACATTTGAAAACTATGCATGGATTAAACACACAACTTCAGAAACTCTGCTACCAACTGAAATGCCATTCTGTAAGCATGATTGACAGCCGTCTCAAAACTGCACGGTGCAGGAGACCCCAGAAAGAGTTATTTACAGTGATATACACTTTAAAGAAGTGTTGTTCTTCTGATTTCATCAGAAAGCATATGATTTTAGGACATGGTTTGACATGATCTAAAACCTAATGGTTTAATTAAGTAAAAAGATCAAGCTATAAATTTGGAAACATGGGAAAATACTAGCATGCATTGCTGTTCAAGCTTTTTCATTCCTTCTACTTAGATTAATTCATGAAAATCAGTTGGTCTGTGAGCTGATGCAGTTACCTTTTCACTGACAATATGCAGAATATGTCTGTTCTTTATAGTTACCCTATAAAAGCAAAATAAAGTAGATCATCTTTTTTTTTTAAACTCAAAAGAAGCCAGCCATGATATAGAAAACTGCCAAGTTCTTTCCTCATCCCCTTTTCTATACATCCCAGGTTGGGGAAGTAAAAGAATATCCTGAATTCTAGGTCTTACTTTGGACCCAACGACTCTCAGAAAGAAAGAACAGCGGGGAAAAAATATGGATCTTTCATTACTAGACTTTAAAAAATAGCATGTAGATATTAGTAAGGATAATAATGTGGCATGAATATGGAGCTTCGGTCATGTGGTGTTCTTGGAAA
>CABHPQ010131010.1:10255-20303 GCA_902168405.1 Peromyscus aztecus | reverse complement strand
GGAGGAAGGAAGGAAGGAAGGAAGGAAGGAAGGAAGGAAGGAAGGAAGGAAGGAAGGAAGGAAGGAAGGAATCACACCTGTACTGAACATGTAGAGACTACTTTTTGTCTTGTCATTATCCCCTACATAATATAACAAGTGACAAATTATTTACATTGTGTTAGGTAGCATAAGTCATTCAGATAAAAAGATATACATAAGTCACAAACAACTATTATGCCACTTTATACAGATTTTGGTATCTTGGGGGTCCTAAAACCAATTCCCTGTAGATACCGAGAAGCAATCATATTAACTAAAACCAAACTGTACTTTGTCTCTTAAATTTCATGATAACATCCAGGTGTAAGATGAGTGATATTCTAGGAATTAAAATCTTGCCATAAAACACAAAATTTACAGCTGCTGTTGGGTGTGAAAACTTAAAAACACTCTACTAAAAATGTTTTCAAAATGGTCGGGCGGTGGTGGCACACATCTTTAATCCTAGCACTCAGGAGGCTGAGACAGACAGATCTCTGAGTTTGAGGCCACCCTGGTCTAAAAAAAGAGTTCCAAGATAGCCAGAGCTATACAGAGAAAAACTACCTTGAAAAACAAAAATAAAAATAAATTCAAAATGAAATGTAAGCTAGACATGGTGATGCACATCTGTAATCACAGCATACATCTGTAATCACAACACTCAAGACACTGAGATGGGAGGACTGGTGTGAGTTCAAGGACAGTCTGGGCTATAAAACAAAAGTCTGTCTTTAAAATTTAAAAAAATTATGATAAAAACTCAGTATGAGAATCACTTTACCAGATAACACACTTCAAGGTTGTATCTCAACTGGCCATCAAGAAATATCTAACATTCTGTTTGTGTGTTGTGCATGCTTAGATGATAAAGGGAAAATACACTAACATATTACAAAATCTGGAATTACATTTAGCTAAAAAATTCATATTAGAGCTGGAAGTGGTAGCTCATGTTCTAATCCCAGCACTAGAGATAAAGGCAGGTAGATCCCTGTGAGTTCAAGGCCAGCATTGTCTACACAGTGAATTTCAAGCCATTTTTACTATGTAGGACTACATAGTAAAACCCTGCCTCAAAAAATAAATTTAAATTTATTAATTTTTTAAAATTTCATTCTGGGACTGTGAGGATAGCTAAGTGATTGAGCACTTGCCTAGAGTGTATAAAGCCCTTGGTTCAATCCATTTGACCACAAAAATAATGAAAAGATAATTCTTAAAAGTTTCAAATTGGCTTAAGTTTATAAATTGCTATAGCTTGATAATCACCAAAAACTGGAAAAAAAAATAACAAAATGAGAATTAGAGATTGAGAGCTGGAGACATAACCTGGTGACGCAGTACTAACTTAACATAGGTGAGACCCTGGATTCCATCCTAAGAGAGGGAGGGAGGAAGGGAGGCAGAAAGGGAGGCAGGGAGGGAGGCAGGGAGGGAGGCAGGGAGGGAGGCAGGGAGGGAGGCAGGGAGGGAGGCAGGGAGGGAGGCAGAGAGTTGAATGAGAAGACATTGACAGACGAGTGTGTATTTCCACATCTGAGACACCAACCCTTCTACACACAACAATTACTCCTCACACCTCTATTTCAAACAGGAGATATCTAGCTTCTTGGAACCCTGTGTTGTTTCTCAACAATTTCTGCACTAGCAAAAAACTATACAGATTTCTTTAGACTGACAAGCCAAATAATCTAATCTCTTAGTGAAATTTAAGATTGTCATTGGGAACTCGGAGCCGATGACATCTTAGAATCCAGTTCTGATCCAGGCCAAATGGTTACATTTGGTTTTAGAGAAGCCAAAACTCAGGCCTGTGAGAGGGCTCGACCGCTAAAGGCACTTGCTGCCAAGCCTGAGGGCCTGAGTTCCATCTCTAGAACCCACAAGGTGGAGAGAGAAGCGAGTCCCATCGGTTGTCCTCTGACAGCCACACAAATGAATAAACCAGAACCCTGTCTCAGAAAGTAAGGGGGGAAGCAATGGAGGAGGACAGCCCACGTTGACCTCTGCCTTCTATAGGTGCCTGCACACACATGAACCCACAGCACACAAACATGTACACACACATACAGCACACAGACGCAAAATGCTAATTTAAATGAGGAGGGAGAGAAGAAAGAAAACTTAACCTTCATTTAAAAGAAGTCCAATCTAAACTGAAGAGACACTACTTCAACTGCAAGGACACATTTCATTATCTCAGTGACAGCACTGACTGACTGTTCAGAAGGTGCTAGGGCATTACTACAATGCAAAGGAGACTATCTGCTGTCAAGACAGACAGAGATGATTTTATACACACACACACACACACACACACACACACACACACACACACTCTTCCAGACAGGATCACTCTACATAGCTCTGGCTAGCCTGTTCATCTTTTTAATTTTTTTCCACATTTTTTAGATTTATTTTTAATTATGTATCTGTGTATGGTACAGGTACCTGAAAGCAAGGGCCTAAGGAGGAGAGAAGAGGGTTTCAGATCCCCTGGGGGTAGTTAAGGGAGTTGTGAGCCACCCAATATGGGTGCTGGGAACTGAACTCAGGTCCTCTGTGACAGAACCACTGAGCTATTTACACAGCCTCTACACTTATTTAGTACAAGCATGTGTGCGGACATGCGTGTGTGCATACATGCATATCGTGTGTGTGTGTGTGTGTGTGTGTGTGTGTGTAAAACTGTGCATATGCCCATGCCTCAGCACACATGGATATAATAGGGCAACTTGAGGTTCACTTCTTCCAACATACGGGTCCTGGCAGCAAGGCAAGCACCTTTACCCACTGGCCTGTCTTCCGGATGCAGGACCTGCTCCCACTCCGCGACCTTCCTGCCGCAGCCTCTCAGGTGCTGGGATGTAGGCATTCACTGCAGTCACCTGCAGGGCGTCAGCACTGAGCTGACTGGGGCAACGGGAAATGAAGAAAGGACAGACGTATCTACAGGAAAGCTGGGATGGGGGGGTGGCGGGCTCTGATAGAGAGGGACCATCACCCGGAGACTCAGCCCAGAGGGTCAGCTACTCTCAGGATGGGGTCTCTGTCAGGATGGGGAGCCATGTCAGGCAGCACATCCTAGAGGAGGAGCCCCCGTTGATACTTTGCAAATACAACAATGCTACTCTGACCAGGAAGGCCTCGTCAGTCCTGAGGGTCTGTGGCACTGGTGTCCTTGACAAGGCTACCTCTTATCTTGAGTGCTCATTCATACAGGAATGCACTCACTCCTGTATCCGCTCCCATCTTATTTCCTAGATGTTCCCAACACAGCCTGATTTCTAGTGCAGCCACAGCTCTGTGCAGTCTCTACAGCCTGACTAAGTAAAGAAAGAAAGAAAGCAGGGCAGCCTCTGGCCTGGGTTGTCATCCTCTTTCTCAAGAACTAGAAAAACTCAAACACCAGTAAGGTTGTCCTCCTGCATCATGCCTCACTCAGGGCTGCTTGGAAGCTCTGGGCACAACATCTCGGGAGAATTCTTCTGGACCCTGGTGAAGCTACAACAAGGTTCTTCCCCTTTGATTAGCATGTGTCGTGCCTTCAAAAGGTCCTGTCCAGGGGCACATGTGCAGTTACAGCAGCTCCCTGGGCTAGAGTATACTGCGCCTGGTCCTTCCATAATTCTGTAGCCAGTCCTGATTGACAAGTAATCACTCCTGTGAGTTGAGGTCAGATTTCTGTCATGCTTAGCCAATCGGAAGGAGGCCAGGCATTGTCACTGAGGGTGCGCTGAGTAAGTCCTGGAGTATACAGAGCCATGGCTCATAGGCTGGCTGTACACGTTGTTTAACGTCCTGTAAGGATTTGAAAGGCAGAGTCTCAGGAGAACGCACCATTTGGTTTGGGTCTTGCGAAACAGGCCTCTCAAACATGGGAAGGCAGTTAAAACCATCAGGGTCCTACCCCAAATGTTCTATCCTAAACAAGGTTTGCAGTAAGAGGGTAAGTTTCCTCCCCTCATATCTCATGGTGGCCCAGACTCAAGGTGCAATTCACCATGGGTTAAGTGACCATATCTTCATAGTCGCTTTCCTCAGCATCTGAAGTATCAGGCAGGTTGGAGCAAGCACAACATGAAGTGAGTTTGCCTCTCCATCTCTTTCCTGTCTCTGCAGGCCATGGGGGCTGTTGGAGCTGCACTTGTGGCCCTCTGTAACTTTCTGTGGCTGTCTCTCAGGGATAAGGGGTCAGCTCTTTGTAACCTGAGGGACGGGCCTACAAGGCTGGACTTCCCCAGATCCAATCTGACAGAGCCTGCCCTTTTTTCATGAGCAAATGTCCATGAATCTATGAAATCACATATAAGATTCCATATACCAAAAGTAAAAAGATGAATACATTTGGGTCCTTCAGCCACATCATTCATTAATACAGGGGTACACTCGCTCCCCACACACACTACCAATCTTGGATCCGTAAACACATTTCTCTATTAATAATTAAGTCACAAAAGCATACAACATTAGGCAACAAGGTTGTAACTATTAAAAATACATAAATGACATCTTGACATCTTTGTGAATAACTGTATATTTCTAAAAATATTCAATTTCACATTATTTTATTTCCATTTTAATTGATTTCCAATGAACATACCTGCCTACCACTGACATTGTTTTTTTCTATACTCTATCTGTTAAATGGTAGACAATCTTTAAGACACTGTGAAATCTAAGACTATGATTTGAAGAAACCTCTGGGTATCACTGCTGAACATCCAATCTCTTTAGCAATAGGGGGAAAATCCCTTTTTGAATTATATGCTGTAAAAGTTCACAATTTCATGTACAATATAGTATGAGACATTACCAATTCATGAGGCATTACCAAGCAGAAACTTTCTGAGCAAACACAGTATGTCCCAAAATGAAGAAATTCTGTTTTAAGCTGTTTGGATATAGCTTTTCATCTGTCTTCAACAAAATATATTATATATACTGTGTTCATGCTGACCAAACAGAGCTGTACTATTTCCCTGTATGTGTACTGGTGTTCATATATGTACATATGTGTGTAGAGACCAGAGGGCTACTTGAGGTGTCTTCCTCAATTACTTTCCAGTTAATTTTTTTCTTAAAACTTACTTATTTTATATGTATGAGTGTTTTGCCTTCCTGTATGTATGGGCCAGAAGAGGGCAATGGATTGCCTGAAAATGGAGTCAAGGATGCTTGTAAGCTGCCATGTCAGTGCTGGGAACCAAACCCAGTTCCTCTGCAAGAGCAGCAAGTGCTTTACCTACTGAGCATCTCTTGAGCTCTCTCCATCTTATTTTTTGAACCTTGAGCTGACTGACTCAGCTAGCCTGGCTGGCCAGGGAGCTCCAGTGAGCCTACTGTCTGCCTCCCCAACACAGGAATTACACAAACACATTACTGCACCCAGTTTTGTTTGTTTGTTTGTTTTTCCTTTATGTGGGTACTAGAGATTGAATTCAGGTCTTCATGCTTATGCAGCAGGCAATTTCCTGAGCTATCTTCCCAAAACCAATACCATTTCTTCCCCCCGCCCCGCCTTGTAAAATTTATTTTTATTTTATATGTATAAGCGTTTAGCCTGCATGTATGGACATACATTTTGTGTGTACCTAGTATCCACAGAGACCAGAAAAGAGTGTCAGATCCTCTGGTTGTAAAATCACCATATGAGTACTGGGAACCAAACCTGGGTCCTCCATAAGAACAGCAGGTGCTCTTCACCTCTGAGCCATTTCCCCAGCCCCCCAATATCATCTCTTAATGACAAATTTCCGGTGAACAAATGTAGTATACAGTATTACGTGCACGTCAACACAATTCAACATTTCATTTGTCCCTCAGTTTGACTGCAATCACTGTTTTAAAAAGGTAAAAATACTTCTTCCTTAGAAGCCATGGTGGTTTGAATGAGAAATGTCCCCACAGGCTCAGGCAACACTTGGTCCTCAGTTGGTGGTATTATCTGGGGAAGTTATGAGGAGATGCAGCCTTGAATGAGGACGCACAGGACAGGCTTTGAGAACTGCTCCACTTCCAGGTCATTCTCTCTACTTCATGCTTGTGGCTGAAATATGATCTCTCAGCTTCCTTCTCCTGCTACCATATCTGCCACTTGCCTCCTCACCATGACGGACTCATATCTCTGGAACTATAAGCCAAAATGCTTTCTTGCATAAGTTGCTTTTGATCATGGTATTTATCACAACAAAAGAAAAGCAATTGATACAGAAGTTGGTACCAGAGAGTGGGTTATTGCTGGAAAGACCCTGTCTTGTTTTCTAAAGAAACGTGGAAGATTTTGGAACTCTGGTCTAGAAAGGCAACTGAATGCTAGAAGCAGACCTTTAACTGGCCATTCTAGTAAGAGCCTGAAAGACAGCAGTGCTGACAGCCATGTGGACTGTGGACGCCCAGCTCAAAAGGTTTCAGAGGAAGCAAGAACTTTAAAGCAACTGGGCTAGAGACCTTCTGTCCTTGTCCTCAGAACTTGCCTGTGGCAAATTAAAAAGTAATGGACTAATTCCCTTGGCAGAGGAAATTTCAAGACAACATAATGTTGAGTCTGCGCATGGTAGTTCCTGATAGCATGTATGCAGGTCTAGAATGGAAAAGAGCAAGTGGGGCAGAAAGAAATATAAAATGTACACTTTAGAGAGGGAAAAAGCACTAGGAAACTTAACGTTACATCCCAGGTATGTGCAGGAAGAGGCTGGAACTCTTAGGGGGATAGGTGATACGAAGAAGAGGTTCCTTCTCTGCATTAGTACCTCAGGCAAGACCCTACCCAGCTAAGCTTCCAAACTATGAAGGCAAGCATATGGCATTTTCTACTCCTAGAAAACAACTGAATAAAAAAGCTTCTGCTAATGTGATTTAAGGGAACAAAGGTCCATCCCAAGTTGGCAACAGAACTTAGAACTGCTGTCCACATAATGCTGAGTTTAGAGGGATAAAGGAAGAAAGAGTAAGGGGACCTGGACTCTTCTTCTATAGTTTTAGAGAGCCACTGAGGCTAGGCAGTGTGTGGCAGGGAAGTCCCTGAATAAAGGCCCTGAGAGGCTACAGTGTGCGGCTGTAAAAGTGAACCCTACATCACGGTGGAGTCCTGAGATGTTGGAGATGCCAGAGTCATGGGATATCTGCCAAGGAGAGCTGCATGCAAGGAGTAGAACCAGCCCAAGAGCAAGATATACTTCACAAATAGCAAAGTTTGAGGAGCAAAGTCATATAAGCCCTTTGAAACTAAAGCCCCAGACATTGGACATGGAGCTACAAGATAGGGTGTTTGCCTTAAAGGGGTCTTGTCATGTCCAAAACTTCCTCACTACATTGCCATTCCTTCCTTTAGAATATGTATATTCTGTGCCATTATGCTGGAAGTTTGTAATTTGCTTTATTTGCTTGTTTGTTTTAAGGAGGTTACAATTAAGAGTCTGTCTTGATGAATCTCTGAGATAGAGGCCAGCTTGGTCTACAGAGCTAGTTCCAGAACATGCATGTGTGTGCATCATTTGCATGCCTATGGATGGTTGTGAGCCATCATGTAGGTGTTAGGAATTGAAACCTGGGTCCTCTGCAAGAGCAACAAATGCTTTGAGTGGCTCAGCCATCTTTCTAGCCCAGCAACTCTGTTTAAAATCTAATCTTGGAGGCCTGGTGTAGTTGTACACGCCTTTAATCCCAGTACTTGGGAGGCGGAGACAGGTGGATCTCTGTGAGTTCAAGGCCAGCCTGGTCTACAGAGTAAGTTACACAAAACAAAACAAATAAAAATAAACAAAACAAACAAAAAAAGAACACAAACAAACAAATAAAAAAAGAGGTGGGTTGTACAGGACTGGGTGTCGTGGTCTAAATATAGACTAGGTCAGGCTTTTCTTGTTAGTCAAATCTATAGCCTCACTGATTTTTGTCTAATTGAGCCATCCATTGATGAGAATGAAGTCTTAAGACCTTCTACTATAATTATGAAATTACACGTATATCTTTAATTCAGCCAGATTTTGTCACTTACATTTTGAAGCTCTGTTAAAGCAAATGTATATTTATAAATGTTTTATATCTTTTCATCAGTCTTTCCTTTTATTGAACATGCAGTCTAAAGCATTTATACACATAAAATAAATAAATAGGGAAAGGAAAAATAAAAGCATTTGTTTCCATGCTGGGGACTTAGCCTGGGGGAAGTCACCCTACCATGAGACAGGCAACTCAGTGGAGAGGGAGCATATGCAGATCTTCCCAGGCCTGCTGATATCACACAAGCAAATGTGATGGCTGATTACAGCACCAGTCACAACTGCAACTAATGTCATACTTAATGGTAAAAGATTTCATCTCATCCCCACCCCAAAGACAAAGAAGAAGATAGCGCCCATTTTTACCACCCTCATTCAGCACCATGCTAGAGGTTGTTATGTTATGGAATAATCTTTTTGTACACTGTGAAGTTGAGTCTTTGCCAAGGCGCCTTCTGATTGGTTTAATAAAAGAACTGACTGGCTGGTAACTAGGTAGGAGGTATAGGCAGGACAGCCGGAGGATGGTAGGAAGGGCAGAGTCTGAGGAGTCACGAGCCAGACTCAGAAGTTCATAGATGAGGTAAACGAGCCTTGGGGCATCACGTAGATTAATAGAAATGGATTTGGAGACAAGCCTAAGCTATCGGTCAAGCATTTATAATTAATAATAAGTCTCTGAATGGTTATTTGGGAGTGGCTGCTGAGACACAGAGAAACTCTACCTACAGTTGTAGTTTGCATTAATACTAAATAATGGCATGTGTGGTGACACACACCTGAAATCCCAGCACATGGGAAATGGAGGCAAAAGATTCAAAACTTCAATATTTTCCTCAACTACACAGAAAACTGAGGCCAGCATAAGATATGAGACCCTATCTCAACCCCCATTCAAAAAAAAAAAAATCCTGACTAAATAAAGTTCGGAATGGATGAAACAAACCTGTCATATTTACAAATAATATGGTTGCTTTACACTGAAAATCCTAAGGATGACTACAGGCCAACTGCTGGAACAAATGTAACAGAAAAGTTCCATTCTTATATTAGTATCAAATATCTAGAAAGTGAAAGTTTAAAAAAAAAGTAGAACGAAAAACTACCTGAGAATAAATGTAGTGAATAAAAGACAGCTGAGACCACCGCGCTGAACACTACTGCCCACTGCTGTCTGAAGTAAAGACCTGAACAAATGAGAGGCTACTGTCACCTCCCCAGGTTAGCACACTCAGTCGTTTTCAAACGGCAGTTTCCCCCACATTTAATGTCAACCCCAATCAATTCTCTAGCAGGCTTTTTTTTTTTTTTTAAGTTATCAAAATGGTTCAAACTTTATATGGAAATTCTAAGGGCATAGAATCATCAAAGAAACTTTTTTAATAAAAAGGTTAAAAGAAGTTGGGAAGTGGTGGCGCACGCCTTTAATCCCAGTACTCAGGAGGCAGAGGCAGGTGAATCTCTGAGTTCGAGGCCAGCCTGGTCTACAGAGCGAGTTCTAGGACAGCCAGGGCTGCGCAGAGAAGCCCTGTCTGGGTGTGTGGGGGGAGGAGAGGTGCTAAAAGATTCACAGAGTCCTGATTCCAATATTTACTACAATATTTTGGTAATCAAAGCAACCTGGGTATACTGGCAAAGTTATATAGAATCAGTAAGAAGTGAACTCAGAAATAGACCCATTCTTGACTAATTACTGCCCCTGCCTCATTGGTTTCTTTCTGAAAAGGAGTTTCCTTAAGTATATAGCCCTGGCTGTCCTGGAACTCACTTTGTAGACCAGGATAGCCTGGAACTCACAGAAATCTGCCTGCCTCTGTCTCTAGAGTGCTGGGATTAAGGTATTTGCCATCACCAGCTGGTGACACAGGAAATTTTATAAGGTAATAAAAATAATATGATGATGGTTTCATGGGTGCATATTTAAAAACAGATTAAACCATGTACTTCAAATATGTGTTTTTTATTATATCTTAATAAAACTGAGGAAAAGAAAAGAAAAATGGTAGCATTTACTGAAACTA
>CABHPQ010131010.1:0-10155 GCA_902168405.1 Peromyscus aztecus | reverse complement strand
GGGGGAGGGAAGGAGAATGGGAAGAAGAAATACAGTATATTGGGGTTGATCATGTGGCTTGATGAGAGCTACATTACCTTGCCATCACCATAAGGAAAAAGAAAATCCAAGTGTGGTAGTGCACACCTATAATCCAAGCACTCAAGAGGCTAAGACAAGAGGACTACTTCGAGTTCAAGGCCAACCTGTATGACATAGTGAATTCCAGGCTAGCATGGGCTATGAAGTATGTCACTATAATGAAAAAGAGGAAGGAAGGAAGGAGGGAGGGAGGGAGGGAGGGAGGGAGGGAGGAAGGAAGGGAAAGAGGAAGGGAGGGAGGGAGAAGGAAGAGGGAAAGGAAAGAAAGGAAAGAGGAAATGTATCCTTTATACTCACATATACACAAAGATTCTCAGGCAAAGAAATTGCTACCTGTGGTTACATGGAATGACCAATAATCCTCAGTGTATTTGAATTTTCCATTATTGCAAACATCAGACATTCCATAACACTTGAGACTGACAACATCACTCTAAGTAATAATCACAATACATAATATATTATGTGCCCAAAGAACATTAGCTTCCATGTGCCAGGTTCAACATGGCACATATCTTGTAAGAGAAACAATAACTGGAGTGGGGATCCATTACAGCGGCAGAACAGGTCCTCAGCACACCCATACCCCAGTGCCTAGAAGGAAAAACATAAACCCTGAGCTTATTTACTCTTGAGACTCTTTCATGAAATACTACAGTAATCAATCTAGTTGGGCCATGTTTTCAATAATTTCTAGTTATTACATACTAACTCCTTCACATAATGTATGTTTAGTTTCCATTCTCTTTTCAAATAATATAAATCCAAAACACATAAAATAAACAAGAAATGCAATATATTTTCCAAGGAAAAGTTAGAAGCACTAAATTTACCCTAGTCATGGTTGTTATCATCAAGAGGATTCCCACTATAAAGTGTATGACTTTGCATTTAATTGCAGCACATTACATAGATCGCTTTTTGCAATTAACCTCCAAAAGAAATTAAACATTAATGAATGCCTGAAATACAAACAAGACATTCATAATCTGAATAATGCAGAAAGAAACATCTATTTCAACATATATTTTAGATCTCTAAAATACATTTAAATTACCTTAAGTAAGAATTGTTTTCCTTTTCTTTTTGAGGCAAAGTCTTGCTATGTAATCCAGGATGGCCTACCATCTGCTATCCTCTGCCTCAGCCTTCCCAGTGCTGAAATTACAGGCATATGCCATCATGCCCAGCTAAAAGTATAAATTTTTGTCTTTAAAATGTTGCTGGCACTGGGATGCAGCTCAGTTGATAGCGCTTGCCTGACGTGCAGAAACCCCTCCTCGGCACCAGGTAAACTGGGTGTGGTGGTGCACCCCTGAAATCTTAGCACTTGACAGGTAGCAGCAAGAGGAACCCAAGTCCATAGCTTCAGAGTGAGTTCAGGGCTAAGCTGCCATACATGACACCATGTCTCAGCAAATATAATGAACTGACTTTTACAAACACTGCTTATTGGGCTGGGAAGACGGCCCAACAGCTAAGAGTGGTCACTGCACAGAACAAGGACCCGAGTTCAAACTCCCAGCACCAGGTAAAAAGCTAGGTGTGCCAGGCGGTGGTGGCACACATCTTTAATCCCAGCACTTGGGAGGCAGAGCGAGATGGATCTCTGTGAGTTCGAGGCCAGCCTGGTCTACAGAGAGAGTTCCAGGACAGCCAGGGATACACAGAGAAAACTTGTCTTGAAAAGCTAGGTGCAACTACATGCCCTGGTAACTCTAAAGGGAGAATGAGGGAGATTGCTGGGACTTGCTAGCCACCAGCCTAGCTTCAGGTTCAGTAAGAGACTGTCTCAAGAGCACAAAGTGGAATGTGATAGAGCAGGACGCACGACATCTTCCTTAGGTTTCCATGTGTGCACAGGTGAGCACGTGCACGCGCGCACACACACAGACAGACAGACAGACAGACAGACAGACACACACACACACACACACACACACACACACCTATTTGCTCATCAGTGTCAAAGACAGATCCCTTTGCTATCAATTGGGCAAAAAGTAAGTACAGATACAGAATTTGTATTTATTAACCCAGTATTCATTTATTTATTTATTTATTTATTTATTTATTTATTTATTTATTTATACACACACACACACACACACACACACACACACACACACACACACATTAGGCCCTGGCTGTCCTGGAACTTGCTATGTAGACCAGGCTAGCCACCACTCATAAAAACTCACCTGCTTCTGCCACCCAAGTGCTGAGATTAAAGGCAATAAGCCACCAACTCCTTCAGTAATAATTTTCTTAGATTTATTTACTTTGTCGTTTTATGTGCATGAGTGTTTGGCCTGCATGTCTGTGCACCACAGGCATGTCCGGTGCCTGAGAAGGTGGTGAGATGCCATACGGTACCAGGAATTGAACCTGTACCAGGAATCATTTTTAAAATATCAATTAAATATGCCATATTTGGCAACATCTGAAACAATACTAAAATTTGAGCCTTGTTTGTTTAAAAATAACTTAGTTATGGCAATAAAGTAAACACTATGGGATTACTTATGAAGAAACTATATTGAATACTGGTAGATTTCAAGGCATTTATATTTTAATGGGATGAGTTGTTTACAAGTAAATCAGAGTTAATGTCAGATGCAGTTTGCTTCAGATACCTGGAATTAGAATAGGAGGCCCATTAAATATATATGAATCCATGATGCAGAAACACTGCACCATATTGATGGAGCCCTCATTAATTTTCAATGATGTAGCTAGCCACTATCATATTTGTGTTCTAAAAAAAGGGGGTATATAACCATTTGCCTTCATCTCAAAATTCTTGGTTTTTACATGTTTCAATTTAGTTAAATAAAAATCTAACACTCCAAAACATTTCTACTGAAGTGCATTAAACTTTACATTTTCTTTTCTATTTACAGAGAATTCACATACATATTTATACATATATAATGTGTGTACACAAAAGCTATCTCTTGATACACAACATGAAAATGAAATACAAGAAGTGAAGGTACTGAAATTACTTCCTCTCAAAAGTGAGAGAACTCATTGAGCCTTCTTGTCACCTAACTGTAGTTACAGAATAAATACTGACACTGTTTATAGACCAAAGATAAAGATGTGGCAAAATGCAGCAACGGCCCACAGAACCATGACTAAATGTTTCCAGTGTTGGCAGTGTTTCTTTTTTGTTTGTTTGTTTAAACTAGCACCCTGAAAAATAAAATGTAAAGAGAGAATTGCTCTAAGTTGATGAAATTTGCCTTGATAATATAGTATTTTCATTTAATGGTATTTTCACTTTTTCCATAGAATTTCAGAGAATTTTATTTCGCAAACATGATTGAAATTTACCTGAATAATCCCTAACAAATGTATACACAAAAAGGTGAAATGGGTTCTCACTTCCCCGTGTGTCTGGAAAGGAGGGTGGGTACGGAGTACAGGCAAGACCTTTCCACTTTCTAATTAACAGGTCTTCCAACTCCCTGTCAATCCTGTTAATAAAACAAACAGCATGCTATAGCCTGTACTTTTGTTCAGATTCCTCACTAAGCCCAAGAGGCAAGTCAGATTCTCCTAAGGGGCTCTCCCCTTCTCTTCCCTCCTCATCGGCTGACTTATACATTATTTATGCATTTGAAGCCAACCAAAAATTTTGTTCCCTTGGTGCTAACCTTCACCAGTTAAAGCATATCCACTAATCAAAGGCCCTTTTCCTACCTAGTTAGGCTGCAGGATTTCAAGCTTCTGACTCTTCTTCTTCTTGGGTCTCTCACTACGTTGCCCTGGCTAGCCTGGGACTCTCTAGGTAGACCAGACTGGCCTCAAACTTACAGAGATCAGGCCATGCATGGTGGAGCACGCCTTTAATCCCAGAACTTGGGTGGCAGAGGCAGGTGGATCTCTGTCAGTTCAAGGCCAGTACAGCCAAGACTATGCTGAGAAACTCTGTCTTTAAAAAAAAAAAAAAAAAGTCCTAGCACTCCACCTGCCTCTGCCTCTGCCTCCCAAATTCTGGGGTTAAAGGTGTGCAACACACCTGCCAATAGGGCAAGTTTCTGTTAATTATTTCTTTAACAAATAGTACTTTTTTTATTTTTCAAGACAGGGTTTTTCTATGTAACAGTTCTGACTGTCCCGGAACTCACTTTGTAGGCCAGGTTGGCCTCGAACTCACAGAGATCTGCCTCCCTCTGCCTACCAAGTCCTGGGATTAAAGGCATGTGCCACCACTGCCTGGCAACACTGTCTGATACATCAGTGTTTTGCCTGCACATATCTGTGTGAGGGTGTCAGATACCCTGAAACAGGAGTTACAGACAGTTGTGAGCCGCCTTGTGGGTGGGTGCTGGGAATTGAACCTGGATCCTCTGGAAAGGCAACCAGTGCTCTTAACGGCTGAGCCATCTCTCCAACCCATCAATTACAAATTTTTACAACTAAATTTTCCTTGTAAAAATACAAACTAATTTCCTCTGCGTCAGTCAAAAAAGCTAAAAACACAGGGGGTTGGGGGTACAGAGGAAGAAACAATGGCTGCCATTTTTTTGTTATATGAATACTCTAGTAGTGTTTAAAAACTATTTGAACACAAGATTCGCCTAGATAAGTAATATAAAGTAGGGGTCTTCTCCCCACCCCGAAAAAATTATAACAGGGACCAGAATTCTGTATTTTAAGTAGACATCTCGGATGACTCTTTAATATGAGGCAAGTCTGGGAATCAATGACCTGGAAATTTATTGAGTGTACAAGAAAGACTGCAAAAATATCAATTACTAAAGAGCAGTAACTAATAAATTACTGTTGAGCCTTGCTTTTTTGTCTTTGAAAATAGATTTAACACATTGAAGCAAACTATCTCCAGGCTTACTTCTCATTAAATTATTCCCATTCCATATACCATTTTAGGCTCTATTTGCTAAGTAAAGTAAGAAGCAAATTCACATGCCTTTAATCCCAGCACTCTGTGTATGCACACGTGTCCTAATGAATTCAGTTGCACTTTAATTGTGTAAAGGAAGAAAGTACAAACTCTAGGCAGTTATTCTGGAGATAGGTAATGGTTGGCTTTTATTGGGTGCACATTATATTCCAGACATATATAGGAGGCAGAGGCAGGCGGATCTCTGTGAGTTCGAGGCCACTCTGGTCTACAGTGTGAGTTCCAGGACACCTAAGACTTTTACACAGAGAAACCCTGTCTCGAAAAACCAAAATAAAAAAAAAATAAAAAAATAAAAACAAGCAAATTGTCAGACTCCTAAAACTTAAACCCAACAAACCATTTTTTGAATTACATTTATTTACTTCCTTGGGGGAAAAGAGTGTGTCTCAGAGATCAGAGGACAACTTGCAAGAGTTGGTTTTCTCCTCCCACTCTGTAGGTCCCAGGGATTAAACTCAAGTCACCTGGCTGGATGGCAAACACAATTACCCAATGAGCCATATTGCCAGTCCACGAAGCTATTTTTTTAATACAGAATATTGACAATATCTCTTCATAGGTGAGAGTAAATAATTCTTAAATTTACTTGAACTATGCCTCAAGTAATCCCTCACAGTGACCTAGTAGGGTAAACGCAACTATTAAACTATTAGAGTGAATGACTAATTTTCACTAAATTTACACATTAAATAGCCAATCTAGGATTAAGAGTCAAGAGGGCTCTCATAATACTTATCAGATATACTTCATGCCCACTAAAGGAAGAAGTGATGAAAAATCAAATTAATTTTATTTGTTTGTATTTATAATCTAAAGGCCAGGCGATTAATATGCCATTGTGTCAGGCTCATACAGAATAAAATAATTTGCATCTGAACGAATAATCCTTAAGGTTTAACATACAATTTCCTATTATCTGTTTGAGGCTTAAGGCACAAATTTGGCAATATGACTTCCTAGAAAAGCAGCCCTGAGGGCTACAGAAATGACTCAGAGGACCCAGGTTCAATTCCCAGCGTCCACACAGTGGCTCACAACCATCTGTAATTCCAGGTCCAGAAGATCTGACTCCATATATAGAGGAAAAACACACGTAAAATAAAACTAAAAAGTCCTAAAAGGTGTCCACATGAACCTTTCTGATACCAAGTTCCCTCCTGCATATGCCCCAGTATCAGCACTCTGAAGGCCAAGATAGTAGGATCTGGAGTTTGAGGCCAGCCGAGGCTACCTAGCTAGTTCAAGGCCAGCTGAGCTACAAAGCAAAGTCCTGTCTCAAAAG
The DNA here is from genome assembly GCA_902168405.1 of Peromyscus aztecus. Taxonomy (NCBI): domain Eukaryota; kingdom Metazoa; phylum Chordata; class Mammalia; order Rodentia; family Cricetidae; genus Peromyscus; species Peromyscus aztecus. The sequence continues at coordinate 3,856 of CABHPQ010131010.1, read as the reverse complement.
GGGAAGGGGGAGTGGGGAGAGGGGTGCTGGAGAGATGGCTCAGTGGGTAAGAACACTTGCACAGGGACCTGAACTCAGATACCAGTACCCATATAAAAAAGCTGGGCATGGCCTCAGGCACCAGTAACCCGAGCACTATAAGAGACACTTAGCTAGCTCCAGGCTTAGTGAGAAACCCTGTCTCAAAGGAATAAGGCAGAGAATGATACAGCAGGACACTGGGCATCCTTTTTGACCTCCATGCATATACCTACACACTTGGGTGCACAGACAGACACACACACACACACACACACACACACACACACACACACGTTAGCATGGTGTTGCATAGCTAATAACCCCAGCACTCAAACTAAGGCAGGAATATCAAGAATTCCAAGTCTGATTGGCTACAAGACACATTCGTGGTCAACCTAGGCTACATGGCAAGACACTGTCTCCAAAAAAGAAAAAAAAAGTAATAATAGGGACTGAGACAGCCCAGAGATTAAGAGCACTGGCTGCTCTTCCAGAAGACTTGGGTTCAATTCCTAGCATTCACATGGCAGCTCACAACCATCTGTAGCTCTAGTCCCAGGCGATCCAGTGTCCTCTTCTGGCCTCTGTTGGCACTGCATGCACATGGTGCACAGATGTACCTTGCAGGCAAACACCCATACACACAAAATAAATAAATAGAAGTCTTTAAAAGACACATCAGTTATGCTTTACTGAATAGGTGGAGATCAAGTGTGGGGAAGCTGGTGTGGCTGAAATTCAGAATGCAGCCAATTCCTCGACCAGAGACTCATGGAGGATACCCACAAGTCTTCAAACAACCCCAAAGAATGAGTGCCTTCTCCAAAGCTTTCTACCCAAAAAAGGGTGCTGTTTCCTAATTTGCACACTACTACATATTACTTAAAATAAATGAACATCACTTACTAATTAGTCCCACCAACAAACGTATTAATTAAATGTTAATCCGATAAAACTCAATATAACTAACAATTCAGATATAATACAGAGGACAGAGAAACACAGTAAACAAAGCCAGAGAGAGTTAGCAAACAAAATTCAGATTTTTCAGATTCTTCAACAGCAGGACAACTCCATCATGAACTATCCAGTATTAGAGAAAATAAATGGGACAGCTATATCCCAGACAGACAGGCAAGCAGGCAGACACAGACACACACACACACACACACACACACACACACACACACACACACACACGCGGGGGGGGGGGGGGGCACAACACTTTGGGACTGGTAAAAAGAATGTTAAAAGCCAGAGATGGGGAGGAGTTCTATGAAACACTGTCATCTAGATGTGACCCAGCCGCTCCAATCTTGAGTGCACAGCAGCAATGGACATCTGCCCTTCAACATTCCATCGCAGACAGAGATGTCCAGGTGGTGGGGGTGGGGAAAGAGCATTTTTCAATGGTGCAGCCACTGGTGGAGTATTTGGGAAGAAGTTCAAAGGGAAAAGAAGGGGAATAGAGTAGGTAATGAAGGATATGATCTCCATATATTGTGTGTGTGTATTATATATTTGTATATGTACATACATATTTGTATATACACACAAATGTATGTGTGTGTGTGTATATATATATATCTCAAAGCTAAAAAAAATTGCAGAGAAATTGAACAAAACTTCTCCAAAAATCTAATAGTATGCCAGTCACAGTAGCACATACTTGAAATTCCAGAACTTTTAGGCAGAAGAATTTAAAGTTCAAGGCCAGGCTGGACTACCAATTGAGGTTCAGTCTTTACAAGTACCTGATAATATACCAACAGTATTCCCCCATTTCCATTTTCCTGCATTCCAGTCGACTATCTTTACTGTATGTTTAATCTTAAACCATTCAGTCACAGCTACACTGTCTAAAATAAAGGTTAATCAGGAAAAGGAACCGATTAATGAAATTAATAACCTATTATGACAATTATAAATACAGCTCATGGTACAATTCATGTCTAAAGACCTTGTCTAACACACTGTAATCCTTTCATAAGAAGACTCAAACTACAGGAATACATGTGCTGAAAATTTTGTAGTACCTTCAGTCTCAAACCACCTTTTACTAAACCACTTCACCATAAAACTCTGACACACACTTTGACCAAATTCTGCACTCATTCTTCAAAACACACAAAATCACTCTCCCTCCTTTCACCACCAAGCAACCAAAATGCACCTACTTCCTAGAGCCACTTCCTAGGTTCCAGACTCTCAAGACCCACAGTCCTGGGAAGTCTCACGATCATTTCCTAGGATGAGGGAATGATACCCACATAAACTCACCGTGAGATTGCTCATGGTGAAACGCTACAGTGCCTGGAATATAATGTGCACACAATAAAAGCCAACCATTACCTATCTCCAAAATAACTACCTAGAGCCTATATTTTCTTCCTTTACACGATTAGAGTCCAACTGAATTCATCAGGACACGTATCAATACACAGGCTTTTCCAATTAACTCATTCAATCAATAGCAACAGTAGACACCCTTAGTAAGTTTTCATAGCTTTTCTCTTTTCAATAAAAAAAAAAAAAAACATTTCGTAAGGAATTAAACACTCCAATCCCCCACACTTTCAGCCAGAGAGCTGTCTGGAATCTAACTAACAACACATGGCGTGGAAACTGTCGAGATGTTCACTAGCTGGAAAGACGAACTCTTGCGTGCCACAATCAAAACTTAACTTCAAAGTAGGCCAGAACGCCCGGGGCAAGGGGCTACAAACCTTTTAAAGGAACCACGCTCCCTTTTTCCATTTTTTTCGCCCGATGTTGAAACTAACCACACCCTTCATTCCCCCCAAGTTGCCTCCAAGTATCTCCCAGGACTGTCCTCCCACCCCAGGAATCCAGGGTCTCCAGACTTACAGAGTGTGTCCGCACACGTTCACCATCAGCTTCAGCGAAGGGTTCCGGTATTTGGTGGTCTTACACCTGGGGCAGCCCTGATCGTCCATGGCGTCTCCTCTGCTTTGGCTTTTCCGCGACGCCGGCTTCAGCCACTGCCACCTACGAGCACCCCCAGACCCGACGTCAAGCTGGCTCCTACCAACAGGCGCTTGGCCGGAATGGTCCTTCGCGAAAGAGCCCCGGCTGGAAGCCAGGCGCTGCAACACAAACGTTCCGGGAGCGAGTTCTCAGGTCCCGGCGCTACAATTCCGTCATAACCTTAGGTGAGGCGGCTCAGTATCTTGGGATGGGAGAAGGGATGCTTTTAAATTATGCACCCCTTGGCTAATTACATTTTACAAGGAACCACCTCGTGTTAGGAAGATAAATTCTTGTGTGGTTTGGAAACATCCACATGATTTCAAAGATTTATGCTGGGCTACAGTCAGTTACACAGACTAGTATCTTCTTTCAGAAAACTGGAGACTGTTTACTGCATACGTCTTTATACTTGTGTAATCGAAACATAATTTGGTTCACATATATAAGGATTTAGAAAAATACTAAGTGTGGTGGCCCACACCTATAATAGCAGCACTTGGGAGGCTGAAAGCAGGAAACTGCCATGAGTTGGAGCCCACTCTAGGCTACATAGTGAATTCCTTACAGCCTGTACTACATAGGGAGACCCTGTCTCCAAAAAAAATAAATAAATGAAATAATAATAATAATAATAAGGCAAAGTAATTGTTTAAGTTCATTAAAGTTATCTAGACGCTATTTTTTGCACCCATAGTACAAATTCTTGCTAAATGTCAAAATACTTCTATAAATAATATCTTGCACCTGTTCCACACAAAAGCCTTCCCCTCAAGACTGCCGGGCACGCTGAATTGCACCACCTGACTCTCATATATCTTATCCCCAATAAGAAGTACATTTATTT
>CABHPQ010131008.1:0-10623 GCA_902168405.1 Peromyscus aztecus | reverse complement strand
CCCCCCCCCCCCCCCCCCCCCCCCCCGCTGCCCTGGGGCAGCCACACCTGTGTGCAGAACAGCCCAGCTCCACTTGACAAACAACAGGGACACTGAGTTTTGTCCTTGTCATTCACCAAATTCTTTGAATTTGGAGTCAAATAAGGAGCTCTCTGTTGTCTTTACAGCCGTAAGAATCGGGCTATTGTCACTAGCGATGGAGAAACACACGAGCCAGCTCTGTCTGGAGTCTGTCCTTTGAACGGTCACTTGGACACACAGTGCCCATGTTCACAGCATAACATTCTTTTACAACACACACTTCAGTAGGAAGACGGGTTGGAGGGGTCGGGAGTAGAAGACAAGCTAAGATCCAGGGTCCTCAAGCTCTAGCCCCAGCACAGACACAGCCCAAGGCAGTGAGTGCTGTGTGTAACTCTGACCTACTGTTCAGGGGACAATGACAAGGAGGAGTCTTACAGTCACCAACACACACATTTTCAAATATTTCCCATCTGTGTGGACACCAGGGGCAACTGTGCATCAGGCATATGTGCAGCTGGGGAGTCCCCTGCTCTGTCCTATCCTAGGACACACTCAGAGATGGGGTGCAGATCTGGCCTCGCTGCCTGAGGAGTGCGCCTGCAGCCCTGTGGCTCCTCCCTAGAACCTGTAACCCAAGGGAAGGGGGTTAAAGTGAAAGTTTCAGACTGCCCCATCTCACTGCCACACGTGAGCTAAGAACCCCTGTGCTCCCCGAACGGTGGCACATGCCCAAGATCTGGACTCCGGCTTACAACACTCATGGGAAGTGGGGGGGCATCTGCAAAGAGACAGACCTAGAGTCCAGGCCTTCCCTGAACGACTCTGGGAGCTGAAGTACACACTCACAAGTCTCCTCATTGGCTTCCTGACTGTCACACTGTGTGTGAACCTGAAGGTTTGGTGTTCAGTAATTAAAACACAGCTCAAGCACAAAGTGGTACAGGATGGGAGAGTCGACTAGGCACAAAGCCACAGTTGGCACAGATCCCTCCCCTCCTGGGGACCCTCCCCGGCTCATCTGGAGAGTTCCTTCCACAGCAGGGGTGGAGACCCCAGGGGGACTCTGTAGGACTCAGACTCAGGGACAGAGCTAAGCTGCAAGGGTCTCAGGTTGAAGCGGCTGGCTCCTCGGATGAGCCAGGCAGCCAGCCCAGGGCAGTGCTCAGAAGAGCTGTCTGCTGTCTCCTCATGGGCCCTTCCCTTGCTGATGCAAGCTCCTCCCCCGGGGGTAGGGTAGGGTTGGGACTGTTACTCAAAGGTGGTCTCTACCCTTCGTGGGAAACTGAATTGGTGCTCCTGCTACCCCCTCTGCCCCCAGTGGAGAAAAAAACCTACCCACCATCACGTAGGCAGGGGCCAGCCATGCTACCTCACTAACCCCAGAGCTTGGGTGCCAGCATCATATCCCATCTCCCGCCCCTCTCCCGCCCCCCCCCCACACACACACACAGTCTTGAACAAATGGGGACAAAGGAATCCTAACATGACTGGGAAGGGTGTAGGCCTGCAACCTCATGAAACCTGTTTCTCCCTAGCAAGAACTCCTATTCACACCTCTGAACCCTTTCTAGCATCTTTTCCCCCCTGAAGTTAGAGACCTCTCAAACATTCTCCATTTCTCCTTCAGTCCAACCCCCAGCTTAACAAAACAGACTCATCTCTTGAGCCACAAGGTGCCCAGCACCAAGCCACACATTCCCTTCATCTAACTCTCCCAGGACTCTGACAAGAACTGCCCCATTTTACAGACAAGGATACTGGCTCTGAAAGGATGTTCTCCTTGGGTAGAGACAGACTCAAGCCCTTTAGCTCCAACAATGACCCAATGGCACCTCTATCTTAGGTCTCAATTGCTCCCCAGGGGCTCAGTGGGCATGCCCTCTCCTGATAAGGACTTCAGCAGACAGGGCCTGGCTCTGTTTAGAGCAGCGGGTCCTTGTGAAATCACGGAGCTGTGGAGTTCACCTGCGCCTGGGACCCTACGCCTGGCCTCATTCAGACAGCACAAGTGTCCCTTTCAAAGGGACCAGACCACACAAGGCCCGTGGCAGGGGGATGGACTCTTAGGTGGAGAAGGAAAGAAAGGCCTGTTCTGAAACACTGGCTCAGCACCTCTGGCCAGCAGCAGGTTCTAGGACAGGGAGGTTCTGCCAGCACTTCTGGCTAGGGAGTCATCTTCTCCAAGATGTCCTGAGCTTCCATCTCTATTCCAGACCAACACTGACGGTCAAGGTCAACTCAAGCTGGGACTGTCCACTGGCCAAGCACATAGCCCACTCTTGGAAATACAAGAGGGTGCTGGGACTGGGCTGTGGGGACCCTGCCACCTACCAGGCACAGGGTCTAACAGAAGAACCTCCCAAGCGTCATCAATGTCCTCACTGGTAGGAGGGAACCCCTGACACTGAGTCCTATCAGAAATGGCGGAGCCAGGCACCCCTGCATACATTGCATACATGATGCTCAGTTGCGTCTCAGGAACCCGAGGGGCTGCCTAACGGCAGCTGTTGGACTTCAAAGCTTACTGTGGTCAGCTATTCAGCACGGCCTCCAAGGTCACCATTCTCCTGTATATGGTTAAACAAACTGAAATCAGAATCCACAAGCCAAAAATCAAAGCACGAAGCAGTGTCACAATACCCAGACAAGCCCTGAGCAGCACACCCAGGATGCCCCGACTGGGCCTGGGAGCAAGCCAGGGGCCCTTAGCCAACATCTGCCTATCCAAAGTCGGCCCCACGCCTGCCGGATCCAGGCATGCTGGCATTCCAGTCAGCCAGCCTCAGTGCCCCCGTGGGCTGCAATAAAAATTCCTAGACAGGTAGTCAGGGCAGAGGCCAGCGCAGGATGAGCAGGGAGGTGAGGAAGTGTGGGAACTCCCACAAGGGCTGGGATGCCTGTTGCCTGCCTGGGTGCTCTTCTGGGTCTGGACTGGAGTGCAGGATCTGACACTTGGCTGGGGAAAACCTGCACAACCTGAGTCTAGGCTGGCTGACGCTGTCCCCACAGAAAGGGGATCTGAAGACCAGGTTCAAAGTAATGGTGGGGAGCCCAGGACCATGTAGACCTCTGCTTCACTTCTTCCTAATGGGCCTCCCGTGATCAAGGAGGCCAGCCAGCAAGTCACATTTGCCAACCATGAAGCCACTCAGACCCCAGCACAATGAACATAAGACTTTTTTTTCTACTCCAGAGAGAGGAACACTTGGGATTTTACACAGCCCTGTTCTGGGGGCTGTTATGGTGAGGCCACATGGTGGGGTCCATGGACCCTGAGGGTGCAGTGAAAGACTGCTGTGGTATCTTGAGATTTAAGGTGACCCCAAGCATCTGTAGGAAGCCTGTGCTTTCCCTGTCCCTCTGCGGGTGAGGGAAGTCCCACACCATCCACATCTGCATGGGTCTACAGTCCCTTGCCTTGGCCTGGGCCACTAAACTCCCTCCTTCATGAAGCACAGACACAAACCACAACCATTCCCCTGGGATCTGACCTGGTGACCTTGACTTTTCTCATGGCTGGGTGACCTGACCATAGACCACCAAATAGCAAAACTTCCTTTTAAAGGGGAGCCCTGCTTCTGCCAAGTTCTATGCTTTCAGACAGGGTCTTCCTAGGCAGCCCCGGTTGGCCTTGAACCACAGAGAACGGCCTGCCTCTGCCTCCCACATGCTGGGCTTAATGTAGGTGCTTCTCAAAGACCAGGAAGGGCTTGGCATCCTGGTCTTGGCTCCCATATGTCACTGACAGCCTTCACAATGTTTGCCATTTCCAGATACCCTGTGAAAGGAATTAAAATTGCTTAATATTTCCCAACTGGAAAAAACAATTTGCGTTTACTTGGTTGCTTTTTATTTTGTTTTGTTTTGCTTTGAGACAGGGTCTCGTGTAGCCCAAGCTAGCCTCAAGCTCCCTATGTAGTGGAGGATGGCTTTGAACTTCTGATCCTCCTGCCCATTGTGTGCTGGGGTATGGGGTGCAACACTACGCCACACCCCGTCTACCCAGGGCTTCGAGCATGCTAGGCAAGCACTCTTATCTGAGTTACAGTCCCTGCCCACAATCAGATTCTTTTTCTCAGCGCTGGGAACTGAACTCAGGACCATATACTAGGCAAGTGTTCTACCAATGGGGCCTCACGTCCAGCTCTCCACTCCTTTTAACCCTTTAGCCTTTCTTTAAACATGGAGCCTCATGAAGTCAGTACAGTGTGGACCGTGTTTTCCTTGCCCACACCTAACAAGAAAAACCCCCGAGCACAGGCCTGTTAAGCGTAGACAATATTGCCCAAAAGTCTCTCCAGGGGACCAGGCTGTCACGTATCTGAAGGCCTCTGGGGACTTTCTTGGTTGGGTAGATACCTGAAAGCTTCTGGAGCCAGCCCAGTCAATCAGCAGCCACTTGCTCTTCTCCCCTGAGCCTCAGTCTCTCCATCTGTAAAATGGATTTAGGGGCCCCCGAGGGGTACCATGTAACACCATGCCTCGCATCCACCAGGCACAAGTTGCATGCTGTCTACACAGCCCTACAGACGGTGGGACAAACCAACACGTCCATTTCCCAGGTGATAAGTTGAGGTCTGAGAGCCACACATCTGAAGCCATGTACCCTGACTTTGAGGCCACTGTGTCACTGCCTTTTCCTCCTCAGAGAAGGCTGGAGTAGAATGTTGGAAGGGGATCTTAGTCTGTCAGAATCACTCCTCTCAAGTTCCTTGGACTATCTGCTTGGACAGCCACGCCCCAGCCCAACCCCCACAAGACAGGCAGCTCCATCCTGTGGTCTAGGCTGTCTGGGAGCACAGTAGCTTCTGAGTTCACCACCTCTGAGTAACCGCTTCCTCAAGACATGACTCACACCTGTCTGGGGTCACCCACATCCTCATTCCCTGCAGAGGCATGCAGGCCAGGTGAGGCGGGCACAGACAGAGGTGCTCCGGGCTGCGACCTGTGACTTTTGGAGTCACGTGCCAAACCTACCACAACCCCTGTGAGTCCCCCAGGTTGAGACGGAGATGGAGGCATTGGCCTCAGGCATGGGACGCAGATGCAGGCTGTAAAGTGTCTCTCATCTCATTCCCTGGGGCGCAGTCTGGCTCTTGAAGCCCTTCTGCCTTGTCCGAAGTGGCTGCTCCCTGGGTCACCCACACTGCAGCATCAGGGTCTCAGAGTCACCAGGCTGTGTGCGAGCTGACAAGGGTAGTGAGTGTAGGGCCGTGGGGCCCACAGCCACACAGCCTCTGGAGACAGGTGCAGAGCAAGAGAGATAGGGGCCTTGAGTGAGACGAAACCTGGCCAACTGAACATTCTGGTCTCTCTACTTCCCGCCCCATGAGTATCACAGCAGGGGCTCAGGGTGGAGTCTGCCCACCCCCATCTCCCAAGGAGTTTAGTCTGCAGAGGCGGCACATACTCTGACAGAGAAGGAAGCTAAGGAGGGGGAGAAGATAAGGGAGAGAGGGAGGGAGGGAGGGAGGGGGAGGGGGAGGGGGGGAGGGGAAAGCCCGGACTCTGGGTCCTGCTTCTCCACAGCTCTGAACTTTCAGGACAGACTTGCAGGCACCTTGCTGGAGGCTCCAGGGTGATTCCCTCTCCGCTCTGTCCCCAGCACCCACCCTATGGGTCACAGTGACCCCTTTTCCTCCAGCTGCAACCCAATACCACACAGTTCCTGTTCCCTCCTGCTTCGAGCCACAGGGATCACTGCCCGCTGGCTCAGTGACCCTTCCAAGGGAAGGGTGTGGCGTGGCGGAGGGGGAAGCTTTCCCCAGCCAGCCAAAAGGGACACACGGAGGGAGACACAACTGGAAAAGTCAGAGAGGGCGAAGGGAGAGAGGCCTCAAACCAGCCACACCCCTGACACCAGCACAGGTGACTCTAAAGCTTGGCTCTGCCTGGGCAAGCGAAGCCCAGCCTTGGGAACCCTCAGCCCAGGTTCAACTCTGCCTTGCAACTCTGTGCTGAGTGATCTTTGGCAAGTGACTTGGCTCCGCCTCCTCGTGTGCACTGAGGTTGCCATGAGGATTAATGAGGCGGGGCGTGCCAAGTGCTGTGAGCATCTGCCACTGCTAGGGTTTAAAAAGCCACCAGTGACTCGCTGTGGAGGGAGTGCCTAGAACCTCCAAGCAGACAGAGCGGTGAGATGTCAGGGTTGTTCTCCCAGGGTCTCCCCTTTCTCGCTCTTATTTCTGAAACTCTCCACCCCCCTCACCCCAGCCCAGGCATCTGAGTCTATTCCAGAGCAAAGCCCTCAAGCGTCTCTCTAGACTGTAAAGGGTAGAACTGGACATCTGTGGGAGAAGCAGGCAAGATGAAACAGAAACCTCTGCGGATTCAGGCGTGGGACACTGGTTTAAAGAAAGGCAAAGTGTTATCAGGGGATCGTTTCACCTGATGGTATCTTACTCCAGGACTCTAATATATATCAGGGGTCTGGAAGACCTAAGAGCTGAAAGTAGGGCTATGTCACCTGCAGGGAGAGACTCAGCAAAGGGCAGCCTGTGAGTTGCTAAGTGGCACAGGAGACTCCATTGACAAGGGGAGGTTGGTCGAAGGGCCTGGTGGCTTCTAGAGGGAGCAATCCCTTGTCCTGCCAGGACTCTGCAGCCTCCACGGCTCGGCACCACCCTGGAGCGCCAGTGACATCACTGCTTAAACCCACTCAAGAGCACATCAGGAGCACCACTTGGGTAAGGATCTGAGCCCAGGAAGAAAATGCTATAATTGATTAGCAATGTCTGCCAGGAGCAGCAAGTGGAGTACTTAATCGAATGGGAGGTACTAGACAGTCCCGATCTATACTTTGAAAGTCACAAAGCAGGTCAATAAAGTCACCAGCAAGTCTCACGCTACCAGGCCAATAACTGGACAGACATTGCTGATGTGCTCTGTGCCTGGTCTGGCCTAGGAGCTGTGGACTTGAGAATACCCAAGCCAGGAATATATACTGCACAGAGTGGGTGACCCAGCGAGAAGCTATGCGGATTAGAATTCATGACAGATCAGCCAGCAAAGAAATCACATAGGGAGAGAGAGATACTTAGGTAATTATCAACCCTTGGATCCGAACTTATACTTGGAGCCTCGATTGAGGGCATCGGAAGCTGGCTGTATAATTACACCTCTGGGCCACGTGGCAAACAGCTCTAATTATCTCCTAGATGGGACCAAAGTGACCATTTTAATCCAGTGCCCAAAGCAACTCATAAAATTAGACAGCAATAGCACCGTGTGCAAGTTCACATGCCTGACAGCTGTGCAAGGACCTCACCACAGTAGACATCTAATAATTACCGTCAGAGAAGTGGGGCAGGCAGGGATAGTGACTTCTTTCACAGACTGCACAGAGCGCCAGATCCACAGTTAAGAACACATTTAGTGAGTGTCTACCATCCTCGCTAAGACAATAGCACCATTCAAAGCTGGGTTCCGACATCCCTCATCTCCTACCCATCCCATAAACAGATTGGAGAAACAGTTCTCTCCTATGGCCGTGACCCCAGGGCCACTGAGCTCGGCCTCCCATGAATCACCAGTGGCTCACCATGACTGCATTCCCAAGTGACTGAACGATAAGGAGGAGGCACAGACACCAATAAATGAATCACGTCTTCCACAAGACCAAACCTTTGGCTTTGGCAGACACCAATTACAAAGTAGAAAGAAAAGAACAAAGAAATTACTCAGGGTGTTTGCGCAAAGTTGATTCATAGGTTCACAGAATTATTACCGACTAAATTGTTTGTGGAAAGGCAATTAGAGTCATGACCAGATGAAGCTCACCAACTAGGGAGGAGCTAGGGACTTGCAAAATGAGAGTGCATGTGCACATTCCGGAGGGCTTCCAGGTTTGGGGAGTCCTCTCCCTTTTCACCATCTAACCTTTAACTTCTGTGGGTGAGCAGGCAACCACCTGGAGTGTGGGAGAACTCAGAACTTTGCTATAAAGTCTGAGCAAGTATAGACAGACTGGCAAAACCCAGAGACTGCCTTTCTCTGGTCGGAAGGCTAAGCACCCAGCCACCAAATTCTAACGTGCCGTCTCAGTCCCCACCCATAGGAGGAGGTTTAGATCAAAGAACCGTTACCTATTGTAGAGCCTGTTAGAAAAGGGGTCTCCAGAGAGTCAGTCCACGGGCTGGGATTAGAATCTCACGAAAAAGCTTTTGGAGTCCATGTATTTGCAGTCCCTGCGTCAAGGGCGGCCCACCCTGGTGGGGGGCCTGATTTGGGAGAATTCATTTTATCTTCCGCCTGTCTCCTGCTCCCAGGCAGAGTCCCACCTGGCACTGGCACTGTCACCCCACGCCATTCACTAAGCACTTCTTGTTGAAGAACCTAATGATGACTTCTCTAACCACTTCAGCACAGGAACTAGGCGGCTCTCACAACAGCAGAAGGAACAGCAAGGCAAGAGCGGTGTATCAAAGGCTCTGTGGCTGGAGACTGCCTGAGAGCTCTATCTTGTGGGGCACCATGGCCTGGATGATGCTTTGAAGGAATTGGGGCAAGTGGGTTCCCGGTGCCTCTCTCAGAGTCTAGTCTCGGTGGGTAGTGGGTGACCAGGTAGCCACGACCACTGGGACTGAAAGACCTCTCAGGGGAAGGACAGATTGTTTTGCCCAAATTTGCTGAAAAAATGGATGTGGCTTTTCACTGCCCTTCTGCCTAGGACAGCCTGGAAGCTGACTTTAGCCCGGCCAAAGCTTAAGACAATTTGAGCTAAAGGAAGGCTCAGGCCTGGCGGGAACCAAGCAAGGGATTCCATAGAAACTCCTGGTGGGGGGATTCACACACTTTGAAACAGACAACATATGCATATGTTTGTATATACATTATAATGCTTTTAGGATTTTTTACACACAGGAAGATATGTGTGTGAGGGCCAGTCAGATGGCTCAGCAGGTAAAGGGACTCCTTGCCACCAAGCTTTAAAGCCCTGAGTTCAGTCTCCTGGGACCACAGGGTATAAGGTGAGATCAGATTTCTCCGAGTTTGTCCTTGTATTTCTGTACTGTGCATCTGTACCGTGTTGAACCTAGATGCCCACACAAACCCATACCTGGATCCGTCACTTCTACCGTGCCCTCTCAAAGCCAAGGAGGAACACCTTACCCTAGATCCTTTACGAACCAACAGAACTCTCGCAGCCCTGATAAATGAATGAGAAACTAGGGGTATCAGGAGAGGTGACAGCGGTCACAGGCAGACCCTAGCATGTCCCTTTACAGAACACTGCCCCCATACTCCCGGAAGCCATGGGAACTGGTGGCCAGCACAAACCCACACACTTTCCTGCTGGTTATCTGTCTGTGGTCCGGCTCTGTACCAGGATCAATCACGGGTCCTACCTGCTCAGGCGGGGCTAAGCAGAGCCTACTGCCACCACAAATATGTGTACTGGGGACGGGCAAGATTCGGCAGTTTCTCTGAACCTGAGCCATGTGACTTTCCAGATCTGGGCTGTGCCTGTCCATCCCTGGGGGAATCCAGTGTTACTACCAAGGGGAAGAGGGGAGGCAGATGGTGACGTTCTCCCAGTGACAGAGGAACCAGAAGGTTCTTGTTCCTGCATCTGTGAGAACCAAATACCTAGGAGAAAGCTAATCCTGATGGCACAGGACTATCATCCTAGTTCCTCAGGAGGCTAAGGCAGAAAGATCACAAGTTCAAAGCAAGTCTAGGCTACAAGGCCGCCTTGGGCAACTCAGTGAGATCCTGTCTCAAAAAACAGACTTTTTTTTTTAAGGGCTGGTGAATGTAGCCCAGTGGTAGTGTTTGGGATCACCACTTAACCCCTTGAGTAAGTCACAATGGCCCAAAACTTTCCTCCAACTCACAGAGATCCTCTGCCTCCTGAGTGCTGGGATTAAAGGTGTGAGCCACCAGGCCCAGCCCCAAAACTTTAGTCCAGCCACACTGGGCAGGAACCAACTCCACCGGCACTGCCCTAGGAGGTCAGCAGCTCTCCTCTCCCAGGGTCCTCATGCAGGAGACGGTATCGTATTTCTGTCCGTCTGAAACCTTTAGTGGGACTGCAGCGCCAGTGGCCGGTTAGCCCCAGGTCAGGAGACATCTGGGTTGTGGTGGGAAGGCACGGTGCTGATTTCAGCTCCTGCACCTTGACTCAGCTTTGACATCTCTGAGTCGGTGGGGAGGAGGCGAGGGTATAGCTTCCTGCCCCAAAGACTAGGAACTTCTGAGCATTAGAAATAATTTGTGCTGGGGAGCGTATAGCTCAGGAATTGTCTTCACAACCCCACAAAGTGGGCGTCATGCCTCCTTCCATCTTACAGAGGGGTAAGAGGGGGCACAGGAGGGGTCTCAAGTTTACCTCAAAACTGAAGGTCTTCAAAGCCTGTAGCTTGACCACATCCTGATCTGCCTGGAATATTCTAGAAGCCTGCTTTTTCAAACAGGCAGGAGTAAACACCTCAGCTCCTAGAAACTTCAGGGGCCAACACAGACTCTCCTGACCGTGATTAATAGGAATCAGTGACTATTTGGGATGACGGGTATCATGAACAGACCCCAGCATCTGCCACTCTTTACAGAGTATCACTCTATATGTCCTCCCCTGCCTAACCAACGTTCCCCGCCAGG
>CABHPQ010131007.1:0-18744 GCA_902168405.1 Peromyscus aztecus | reverse complement strand
CACACACACATGGAGGGAGGCCTGTGTACCCACACACACATGGAGGGAGGCCTGTGTACACACACACATGGAGGGAGGCCTGTGTACCCACACACACATGGAGGGAGGCCTGTGTACCCACACACATGGAGGGAGACCTGTGTACCCACACACATGGAGAGAGGCCTGTGTACACACACACACATGGAGGGAGGCCTGTGTACACACACACATGGAGGGAGGTCTGTGTATCCACATACATGGAGGGAGGTCTGTGTACCCACACACACATAGAAAAAAGGAAGGAAAGAAGGGAGGGAGGGAGAAAGGAAGGAAGGAAGGAAGGAAGGAAGGAAGGAAGGAAGGAAGGAAGGAAGGAAGGAAGGAAGGAAGGAAAGAGAAAATCACTTTGAAACAAACTCTGCTGTTATTAAAAAGACCTAGTTGGTAAACCGGCTTCATATCCCCCCTCTTGATAGAAGGGCCAGGCATGTCACTGCCTTGTCCTCTCCTTGAGGGTGGTGCAGCGCGGTGAGGACAGCCCAGGCCTTGTTGGTGCACTCTCATGAGGCTGTGTTTTATGGGGCTGGAGAGATAGCTCAGTGGTTAAGAGCTGCTCCTCCAGAGGACCTGGGTTTGATTCTCAGCATCCACATGGCAGCTCTCACTGTCTGCAACTCCAGTTTCAGGGCTCTGAAGCCCTTTTCCTGCCTCCTTGGGCACTAGGCACACATGAGGTGCACAGAAATACATGCAGACGAAACATTCATACACATAAAGATTGCATTTTGGTATGGCAGTCACTTAAAAAATCATGAACCGGATGCAGTTTTCCTCCCTGTATTCAGCACTTTATAAGGATTGTACAGCGAGACAAAATATAAACATTAAGAGGGTTTCAAAGAGTGCAGTCTACATTTTTTATAAAGAGCTAGATCGTGTTAGTCATTTTTAAAGGCCTTAAAACCACCTAGTACATTTCCTTTCTTTTTATGGGAATACCATTTTTGAGAATTTAAATGTTCTGTTTAGATGATACACAGGAAGACTCTTAAGTAACTAAATGAGCCCTCTCTGGAACCAGCTCAAGGTCCTGTGCTCAGATCTGTGTGGTACAAACCTTTGGTAGAAAGGACTGGTAGTTTCCAGGATTCTTTTGGTTCAAACTCTAGTTTGCGGTAAATGTTAGATTTAATCAAAATAGACCTTTGTAATTCCTGTTACTTAAGCACCGGGATTATTGGAACAAGACATGAACAATGGAAGCAAAGCCAACCAAGGCCACCCCAAGTGCAGCAGCCGCAACAGTGCCTTGTTTTTTGTTTGCTTTCTCTTCTTCCTTTTTTTTTTCCTTTGAGACTGCTCTGTATCCCAAGCCAGCTCATATAACCCACCCCATCCTTGAATTTTGGGCAATCCCCTAGCCTCAACCTCCCAAGCTTTGAGACTGCAGACATGCACCACCAAGCCCAGTTCTGGTCTGTTTGACGGGGCTGTTAGAGTGGCAGCACTGGATGACTAGTTCTCCTGTGGGGTCCACTGTGGCCAAGTGCAGGGACTTGTCACTCCAGTCTGGTGTGCCTTTGCTCTTTCCTGCAGCATTTAGACCTCACTGTTTTAAGCTGACTGGAGCAGGATGTGGAATTTGTTCCACAGTGAGGTGGTGATATTTGCATGGAATCATGGATAACCCCACCCTTGTTCCGGGCCCCTGAGGCCTGCTGAGATGACCGGGACAGCTTCTGTCTGTGCCAGTCTATGTGAGGCCCTGTTACACACTGGTGTAGTAATGGCACTCCTGCTAGCCTGTGAATGCTGGTGGCGAGCATCTGAGAAGTAGCCCGGTTCAGAAGGTTTGGTCTTCCCCTGCAGTGTCAGAGATGGAACCCAGGCCTGGCCCATGCCCAGCAAGCACCCAGCATCCAGGAGACTCTGTAGGGTTGTTCTGCTGTACTTGACTCCATACCATGTTACAACAGTGACAGATACCTATCATAAGACAGATGTCATGGAGAAGAAATACAGAAGGTACATCATCCCACTCACTTTACAGTAAGAAATTACATTTTGGGTTGGAGAGATGGCTCAGAGGATAGGAGCACTGGCTATTCTTCCAGAGGTCCTGAGTTCAATTCCTAGCAACCACATGGTGGCTCACAACCATCTGTAATGAGATCTGGTGCCCTCTTCTGGCCTGCAGGAATACATGCAGGCAAAGCGCTGTATATGTAATAAATAAATAAATGTTAACAAAAAAGAAATTACATTTTAAAAACTTATATTCATGTATTTGTGTGTGTGTGTGTGTGTGTGTGTGTGTGTGTGTGTGTGTGTGTGTGTGTGTAGGTCAGGGACAACCTGTGACTTCCACCATGTGGGTTCTGGGGATGGAACTTGGGTGATCAGGCATGGTTATAAACACCTTTACCCCGACCCATTTCGCAGGCTCCTATGGGTTATTTCAGCTCACCTACATGTAGCACAGAGGCACCTGCCAACCCTGCTCTTGTCCCTTCTTCAGAGAGCCCCCCATTGTTCATGTGCCCAGCAGCTACTTAGATGTGGTCCTAGGGAAAGAGGCTTCCGAGCCCAGTTGTTCATTTAGGCTTAAAGTTTCATTGTCTTGTTCTTGGTACCCTCCTTTAAAAGTAGTTATTTTTGTTTTAAGTGTGTGTCAGACCTTTTGAGAAAACTGCCCCTGACCATCACCAGTGATTGGGTATGCAGACATATAGATGGCTCAGGAGAAGAGTACTAAACTCTAAACTGAGGACTCGGTCCCTTCCTAGAGCTAACTTAATTAGAGTGGGTTGAAGGATGGGTCTGTAGATACAGCAGAGGAAGTGCATGCTTGGGTGGAATTTTAGTAGCTGTCACAGTGCAGGGAGCATTGTTAAAGGTCACGTGCTCTATGGCCATACCATCCTGAATGTTCTCAGTCTCAGCAAAGACTCTGGAGGGCCAGATCTTAGGAGGGACCTGGATGATTGGAATGCAGAGATCGAGAGGGTATTTCTTACAGAGCAGACTGGGCAGAGAATGGTGGGAACCATGGGAATGTAGCTCTCTCTTGGAGCCTGTGAGTGGGAAAGGGAAACCCCTGTAATAAAAACAGAGTCCCAGTCATGGAGAGAAGGCTTGAATCACAGTCGGGAGGACTTTGCTTTAGATTTATTATTAAAGAGCTTGTACAGAGTTGAGTGAGGTGGTACACACCTGCAATCTGTGGAGTTGGAATTTAAAGCCACCCCAAACCACATGGCAAGTTTTGAGGCCAGTTTGGACTAATGGGACCCTTTCTGAAAAATACCAGGGGGACTGAGAAGGTGGTTCCGTTTGTTGACTGCTTGGCTAGCATGCCCAAAGTCCTGGGTTGAGTCTCCAGCATGGCATAAACTGGGTGTGGTTGTGCACAGCTCTAATCCCAGCACTCAAGAGGTAGAGACAGCAGGATCAGGAGTTCAAAGTCACCCTTGACTACACAGCAAGTTTAAGGAATGCCACCCTGGGCTACTTGAGACCCTGGCCCACCTCCTAAATGGATAGTATTTTCTCTTGAATGTTAAGGTGTCCAAGCAGGATGTTGACAAGAACAGAGAACATTTGCAGTTCTTGGCAGAGTAGTAAAATGGACTGGAAAAGAAATGTCAGCCTGGATCTGCCCAGCCTTGTGTGAGACATTGTCCAGCAGTACAAGGTGCACAGACTGAGTTTGCTTTGCTGCTTCTGAGCTAAATGATTAGGAGAAACATACATACCTCTTTCGTTATCTGTTAAGATGCTCCCAACAGATCTCTAAGAGTAAGTGTAAATGTCAGCAAAATCTTAATACAGTTTGGTATACCATAAGTGCTGTACAAACAATCATCGTGACATTTCTACCCCTCCCCCCACTTCATTATGTGTGTGCTCTTTAGGTCCTACCTAGCTACAAACACAATGTTAAGTACTCAAGAGGTGCATAAAAACCATAGATATAGATAGGATGCTCATAAGTAGTTTGGCACACTACAAGAGAAGTGAAGAAAAGGCAGAGTTCATCTCTAGTTTACATAATCTCCTATTTTATACCCCTGCTTTCAGCCAACCATGAAAAGTGTTTCCATTAGTAGCCAAAGGGCAGAAGGATTTGTGTGCTTATGTAACCATGAACAAAAATATTATTCTTTAAATATTTTAGTCTTGAATTGATTTATTCACTAATGCATTTAGTACAGTTTGTTATTGTTCAAGACAGTAGAACACCTAATAAGTGCCAGTGAGAAAAAATGTGGAGTTTGGGGTCATTTGGGGCTCAGGATTGCTGCTGTTTATGATGTCAAAAGACATGTGTTTGAGGACCACTAGGACTCCTGTTGGGAGTATGACCTCGAAGAGGTTGCTTACCTTCTTGGAACTTGAAATTTTCATCAGCCACGTACTGATCCATCAGTGCCTGGAGAGATGGCTCAGTGGGTGGGGTGCTTGTTGTGTTGGCCTGAGGACCCAAGCTCAGATCTCCAGCCCCCAAGTAAAAAGGCTGAACACAGTAGCATGTGTGTGCAGCCCCAACTTCATGCTGGAGAGGATGGAGACTGGCAGGTCCAGCCAGTCTAGCTGAGACTTTGATCCAGGTTGAGTGAGAGGCCCCATCTCAATAAGGTGGAGCACAACTGAAGAGGGGCATCCTGACATTAGGCTCTGGGCTCCACATCTGCTCGCATGGGTCAGTGCTCTCTGTCTCTGTCTCTCTCTGTCTCTCTCTCTCACACACACACTATTTTTTTTTAAATGAGCACCTCATAAGATTGAATAATGTGACCTAAATGACCTTAATATAAGACACCAAGAGCAGAGCTCGGCATGTGTATCAATTACTTTTGTGTCACTGTGACAGAAAAATGCTTGACAGACTCCTGTTCAGGAAGGAGGGTTTATTTTGGCTCACAGTTTCGGAGGGTTTGCCTATCAGAGTTCATGGCAACAGCAAGCATTGGAGCTCTCTACGCCACAGAACACCAGAAGGCAGGGAGAAGGTGAGTGCCCACACTCTGCTGGCTTTCTCCTTTCCCTTTTATTCCTTCCAGGCCTCCAGCTTTTGGGGTGGTGCCATTCACATCAGTTGATCCCCTCTGGAAGTGCTCTCCCAGACACACCTAGAGGGCGCTGCATTAATTTCCTAGGTGATTTTAAATCCAGTCAAGTTGACAATGAAGATCACCAGCTCAGGATGGAATATAATTTCTTTTTATTTATTTATTTATTTATTTATTTAGTTAGTTTTTTTCAAGACAGGGTAGCTTTGCTGTGTAGCTTTGCACCTTTCCTGGATCTCACTCTGTAGCCCAGGCTGGCCTTGAACTCACAGAGATCCGCCTGCCTCTGCCTCCCGAGTACTGGGATCAAAGGCGTGTGCCACCACCGCCCGGCTGGGAGGAGGTCTTAAATACAGGCTTATAGCACAATGGGAGAAAAAATTATAGAAAGCCTACAATCTCATGGAAACTGAATAATGCCCACCTGAAACATCAATGAGTCAAGGAAGAGATAAAGAAAGAAATTAAAGATTTCCTAGAATTCAATGAAAATGAAAGTACAACATACCCAAACTTATGGGACACTATGAAAGCAGTGCTAAGAGGAAAATTCATGGCTCTCAATGCACACATAAAGAAGATGGAGCAATCCCATATCAATGAATTAACAGCACAACTGAAAGCTCTAGAACAAAAAGAAACAAACTCACCCAGGAGAAATAGATGCCAGGAAATAATCAAATTGAGGACTGAAATCAACGAAATAGAAAACAAGAGAACAATACAAAAAATCAATGAAACAAAGAGTTGGTTCTTTGAAAAAATCAACAAGATAGACAAACCCCTAGCCAAACTAACCAAAAGGCAAAGAGAGAGCACCCAAATTAACAAAATCAGAAATGAAAAGGGAGACATAACAACAGACAACGAAATCCAGAGAATCATTAGGTCATACTTCAAAAACCTGTACTCCACAAAAATGGAAAATCTGGACAATTTTCTGGATAGATACCACATACCAAAATTAAATCAAGACCAGATAACTTCTTAAAGATTATTTTATTTTTAATTATGTTCATCTCTCTCTCTCTCTCTCTCTCTCTCTCCCTCTCTGTGTGTGTGTGTGTGTGTGTGTGTGTGTGTGTGTGTGTTCATGTGCATGCACATGAGTGCAGGTGCCTGAGGAGGCCAGAGATGTCAGATCCCCAGGAGCTGGAGTTGTAGTCAGATGTGAGTCACATGGGGTGGGTGCTGGGAATCACACTCGGGTCCTCCTGAAGAGCAGCCAGTGGTGGTTTTTTGTTTTGTTTTGTTTTGTTTTGTTTTTGAGACAGGGCTTCTCACCCACTTCACCTAGCCTGCTTTCTGTGCTCACACTGCCGAACCTATAATGCTGAAAGATACCATTCAGTGGATGTCCTTCAGTCTCTCAGGCATAGCCTGAACTCCCTCAGCACATGGACTCCATGAAGCATTTGTCGGCGTCTTTCCCCAGGCCCCTCTGTTGCGGCCTTTCCTCTTGACTGCTGTCAGGGTGCACACCCCCAGCCCAAGCCGCGGCTGCACTGCGGGGGGCGATGCGCTCTTCCCCCTCCGCTAGGAGCGGTGCTGGGTGCAGATCGCTTTTTCCTCTCGTCTATATGCTGATTTTCTCCTCTCCACTGTACTTCTTGCTCTAATTCCAGGACTGTCTATCCAACTCTGTGTTGACATCTCCACCTTGGTCTCCCACAGACTCCCTCTAGACTGAACTAACCGTCTTTGCCCCCTTCTTCCCTGTGCTCAGCATGCTCCTCTTCCCGAAGCCTGAGCTCCCCTAACTTCTGGGACTTAGCTGGTGGAACGGCTATCCATCCTGTGTACCAAACGTGAAACCCAGACAAATCCCTGATGCCACCCTCTCCTTTCTCTACATCCAGCCAGTGACATCCGAGCAGAGGATTCAACCCTCTAAGATGCAGGAATCGGAGCCTGGAAAGATGGCTCAGAGGTTAAGGGTGCATGCTGCTCATGCAGAGGATCTGAGTCTGTTTCACAGCCACCCATGTTTGGTGACTCACGGTTTCTTTAACTACGGCCCCAGGGAAATTCGGCCCTGTTCTTGGGATCCTCAAGCACTTCACTCACATAGAGGATATACCCACACCTAGGCACACATATACACACAATTAAAGATAAAATATATTAAAATTTATTTAGAGAATCATGTGCCAGAAATGAGATCGCCTCTGCTTCCACAGGACTGTGTTCTGACCATGTACTTTATGTGAGCAATGATGCCAAACATCCTTTGCGCAGGAAAGCACTTAAGCAGAACTGACAAGGAAAGGCAATTTTAGGCATGACACGAACAGCTTTAACAATGGCATTTTTAAATAAGCGGAGTTTGTCACGTAAAAATGGGTTTGGGGTTCATCGCGGTGCCTCAAATCCCTTTATATTTCAATGTGTTTTGGACCCTGGTTAGCAGGGTCTTGCTAAGTAGCCGGGGCTGGTCTTAACCTCATGCTAACTTTAGCAGGCTTTGCACCTGTGATCCTCCTGCCTCAGCCTCCTGACTTGTGCACTTACTGGCCGGTATCACACAGATTGCACTCTCAGTTCCCTGGGGTCAGCAGTGGCAGGGTGGGCAGGAGAGGGGATGCGGTAGGTTTTTCAAGCTGAAATTCTCTAGCTTCCTTTACTTGCTTTGCAAACGTTAAATTTGGGGCTAGCAGCACGTGCACATTTACTTCATCTGATTTTCCTTTGGGTTTGGTGGTGCAGTTTATTGCCTTCTTGGGAGGTTGAGTTAGGGAAACGACAAGTTCAAGGCCTTCTTGGGCACCGAGACTCTATTTCAAAATTTAAAAAGGTGTGCCAGTAAGACCACGGAAACCTGACAAACTGACTTAGATCCCTGAACCAATGTAAAGGTGGGAGAAGAGAAAGAACCTCATAGAGTTGTCCCCTGATCTTCACATGTGTGCCTTGGATTATGTACCCACTCACATTACATGCGCACAAATATACACACTAATAACAATGCCTTTTAAAACTAGAATATAGCTGGGAGGGTGGGCTGGGGATGTAGCTCAGCTATAGAGCACTTGGCCAGCGATTCACAAAGTTCTCCGTTCAGCACTCAGTACTGTAAAACTGTTTATAATTTTACACCACACACATACATTTTGTCATTATTTTTCCCAGTAGACAGCAAATAGGCAGAGTTTTCTTTTTCAATATTCAGCTGTAGATGTGTTATATGTTGACATTTTAGATGATAAAGCTTGTAACTTGATCATCTAAACTTGTAACTTTAATGAACATAACTGAAAAGAATGGCTTTTTTTTTGTTTTTTGTTTTTTGTTTTTTGTTTTTTCGAGACAGAGTTTCTCTGTGTAGCTTTTGGAGCCTGTCCCAGAACTCACTTTGTAGACCAGGCTGGCCTTGAACTCACAGAGATCCGCCTGCCTCTGCCTCCCAAGTGCTGGGATTAAAGGCGTGCGCCACCACCACCTGGCCAGAATGGCTTATTTTTGTAGTCTGCATTTGCACGTGTGTGAGACTGCTGTGCAAAGAGCCTTGATCTCTGGAAGCAGAGCTCTCTGTGTCCTTCAGGAAGACAGCCCTTCCCAAAGGAAGGAATGGAGCAGTTTTGCTCCTGGGGTCCCTGGCTGGAACCTGCCCCAGGACTGACACTCAGCGTTGGGTTGTAGTGATGAGTGAGTGAGTGTTGCCTTACAAGCACCCAGGACTAAGAACTACCGCTGTACCATGTTTCTGTCAGTCACTGCAGGGCCTGCTGGTGTCCTGCACACCGAAGCTTCCACCAGCCCTGGAACCAGGGGACTGACTCCAGGCTGTCTTTGCAGAGGGGAGCAGCTGCATGTAGTGACATTGGCTGCATTGTCAGCTACTGGAGCTACAACAGGACTTTCTTTCTCCCTTTGAGATGTCTCACTCAAGTCCAGACTGACCTAGAACTAACAGGCCTTCTACCTCAGCCTCCGAAGTGCTGGGATTAGAGGTGTGTTCCACCCTGCCCAGCTGCAGTGGGCTCTGAACCCTCCTGATCACCCATCATTTATAGTCTCCCTTCATAACCACAATCTGCCTAGAATGCCACCTTTTCCCTCTCTCTCTCAACAAGGATTTCAGGTCTGTTTATGGTCTGCTAATTCTCTAGGTGAGGTGCCTCTTCCAGGAGGGAGCACCACATTCAATGGCTGTGCAAATAGGTTTTTATTGACTGATCTCCATGCTCTCCAAGCCATTCTACCCTCACTCCCGATTAGAGGCACCATCTGTTTGTCTTGACAGCTTAATGAATTGAGCGATCATAAATGGAGCTGACATTTAAATTAAACCCAAATCGCAGTAATGGTCTCCTTTGCCAGAGATGAATGAGCAATTACTTTTACAGCTCTAGGAGAAAAGTGGATTATGCAAACAGATACTTCACCCAAATTGGTGGCCCTGAGTGACTCTCCCTGTGCTGATGCCTTCACTAGGGAGAGGAACCTGCTGCCCAGGGAAGACTAGAAAAGAGGTTTTCTGCCTGATCAGAGCAGATCACACTCCAGATCCTTCTACCCTGCTTCATGGTGACAAGGAGAGAATTTTAAGGATCTTGGGTATCAAAACAACAGCAAATTCAAATGAGCTGGTAACCTTAGCCTGCTGCCTTGCAAGGTGTGGCTGATGAGAGGGAAATCCCACGGCAGGGGCCTGGACCAGTGTGCTCTGTAGCTTGTTGGTTCTCCAGAAACTGGGCTGTTGCTATCAGTCCTGGATCGTATTCTCTGGGAACCACAGGCCATCACCACTGAGCTCCTCAATTTAGAGGCACCCATTTCTCTAGCACTCTGTGTTATCTCAGGTGACTTTGAGCCTTCTGTTTGTATCCCATGTGACCTCAGTTTCCCAAGATCCCGCCATCTTAGAGGGGAAGAGTCAGAGACTCTTGGACAGATGGAAGAGACTATTGAGTTGTGGTCTCAATATTGTGAAGACAGGAACAGAGGCCAGGAACCTGTAGGTGCTATGGAACCTACAGTGTAGTTAAGAAGACAGGGTATCTGCCCAGGAAACCCTCAAGGTTTGATCTGACAAGTGGAAGTGGGGGCTTGTCTCCTGCGTCCCTCCTCCCAAGGGCAGGGGAGGGAACTCACAGATCTGTGAGGTTGGAAGCAGCTCCAGGATTCCTGATTCCCACGCATCAGTCATTGCTGTCATGGACCTCTGCTTGGGTACTCTCCTCCACAAAAAGAGGCCCCAGAACCCCCCATTAGAACAGCTGTTTGCCAACCTTGGGCAGTGAGGGAAAGGTGAATTGCCTATCAGCCACCATATACCCATATCTTCCCCATAAAAGAAAATATTTTCTGGAGAGAATTTGTATCAAGTAAACAGGGACAGGAAAGCACTCCAGTCCTGCACTGAGTCCAGTGAGGTAGGTCAGAGGATGCTGACATTACATCTGCATTTCAGATAAAGAATGTCAGGCCAAGTGGGCCCTAAGGACTGCTTTGGGAGAAGCAGACAGAACTGTCACCTCCTTGTCCTCTCTTTCCTCATTCCCCTCCTAGGTCTCCTTTTCCTTTTGAGGCAAGGTATTGCCCTGTAGCCCAGGTTGGCCTCAAACTCAAGATTCTTGTACCTCAGCCTCCCAAATGCTGGGATTGCAGGTGTGTGCTACCCCTCCTGGCAAAAGGAAGTGTTTCTGAGACTTCCCGTTCTCGTAGATCTAGAAATGGGTTATGCAGGTGCTCTGCGTGTTGGAGGCAGGCGATACAGGGAGGTGGACAAATCCCACATGCTAACTTGATACTTGATCTCTAACTCAGGACAAAAACTGATTATGCCTGGGCTACCTGAGGGATTCCTGGAAGTTTCTTATCAGGTGTACAGTTGTTGAAAATATCAGCTGTTCTCAGTAACCCTGAAGATGGATTGTAGCATGAATCTTAAAGAGTCTTATTAACAAAATCAAACCTGAGCCAGGTATTGGGGTGAACACTGGAAGGTCAGAGAGACAGAATAAGCCACAGCTATCTCACCTCGCCCGATCCTCAGCTAGTCTTGTTTCCTCAGTCTGGAGGCCTCTGAGTCCTCATCTAGAATGGGTCTCAGCTGAACTGCTGCTAGAGGCCTGAATGCTTAACCAGCCCAATGCTTCTCCAGGCCAAATGCCTCTCCAGGGCAAATGCCTCTAGTTTCTGGTCCTCACGCCTTATATACCTTTCTCCTTTCTACCACCACTCCCTGGGATTAAAGGCTGGTTTACTGGGATTAAAGGCGTGTGTCACCACGCCTGGCTGTTTCCAATGTGGCCTTGAACTCACAGAGATCCAGAGGGATTTCTGTCTCTGGAATGCTAGGATTAAAGGTGTATGCTACCACTGCCTATCCTCATGTTTAATATTGTGGCTGTTCTGTCTCTGACCCCAGATAAATTTATTAAGGTACACAATATTGTGGGGAACACAATACCACCACAATGGATTTTATTATGAAGCACAATTCATGCATGGTTAGTGGTACACATGCAATAAAGAGGAGGGTAATATGAACAATGGCCCATAGAGTCTGTAATGCTGGTTGACACAAGTGGGCCTTTACTATGATCCTCATGGTCACATGACAGCCAGCTGAGGATGGAACGCTCCTGGAGAGCAGCATGCCACCTGAGATCAGGAGTCAGGACGTTAGATCAGATCTCCAGGAATGGAAGGGACTTGAGTGGGCTGGAAGAATGGGTGAGCTTTGGGTGGAGAGAAGGGGGACAGGAGAGCCAGTGAGAGGGCCACAGAGCAAGTAGGGCATACATTTGTCCAGGTGTAGTGTCCAGGTAGTGGCAGAGCTGGACTTTGGAAGAATCAAGGCACAGGAAAATTGCTCATGTTCACATGGGTGTGTCAGCTTTCAAAACAGATTAGCTCACTGGGTGCAAATAGATTATCCATGTAACTTTCTGTACTTCAGACAATAGCCCCTGTTGAACTCATGACTAAGGTAATTACCTATGAGTTCTCAGAAATTCTCTTCCCAAGGAGCTCAGGGGAGAGGTCAGCCATTATTATGGGTATTATGGGCTGGACCAGTGTGAGCCATGGTCACCTGTGCCCAACTTGGAGGCCGAGTGAGAGCTGTGCTTCTGTGCCTCGTTCTGTTTCCTTTCCCTCCCCCCAGTCCCCACTGCACCAGCTATCTCTCTCCTGTTCATTCGTGCTTTTCCTGTTGCTACAACAAAACGCCTGACAAGGAGCAGCTCAAGAAAGGAAGGTTTTTTAGCTCATAGTTTGGGGGTATAGCCAGTCCCCCAGGTCAGGGAAGGCAGGGGACAGGAGAGAAAGGCAGTGGTCAGGAAGCAGAGGAGTTGAGCACTGTTGGTCAGTTTGTTTTTATTTTTATTCAGTCCAGGAAACTCCCTTGAAGATATGCCCAGAGGTTTCATCTAGGTGGTTCTAGAACCTGTCAAGTTGTCAGTCAGAACTAGCCACAAGGCCCTAGGGTTGGAGTGACTTTAGTTTTACACAAGGGGATCCTGAAGCCCGAGGAGGGGAATGGCTTTGCTTTAGCATGAGGATTTCAGAGCTGTGTCCAGGAGAAAAGCCTCCTGACCACCGGCCTCTGCATCTGCCCCACAGGTTTCTTCTCTTTATTCCTAATCTTGCTGATTGAGAGGCAGAAGGGACACAGCCCAGAACATGGGGACACTGAAGACATTCTCCCTCCATGGCAGAGTGCCCTGGGGACCATTGGAGGCAGGAGAAGTTGAGAATAGGGTTTGTTCTCAATGGCTGTGTTCTTGGGGGAAAGTCAGCCTCCACAATCCTGTCTCAGGTCTCAGTTCTGGGCCAGGGATGTAGTTCCATGGCAGAGAGCTTGCTTAGCATGCACAAGGCCTGGAGTTTGCTCCCAGCACCTAAAAGTTAAAGCAAAACAACATTGGTGCTTTGAACTCACAGACACTGTGGCTCCTTTAAAGGACACTAACATTCTATTAAACAAATATCAAAACTTGGTTTTATATTTGGGTTTCCAGCATCTGTTTCCAAATACCCTTTGTAGACTTTTTTTTTTTTTTTTGAGACAGGGTTTCTCTGTGTAGTTTTGGAGCTTGTCCTGGAACTCGATCCATAGACCAGTCTGGACTCAAACTCACAGAGATCTGCCTGCCTCTGCCTCCTGAGTGCTGGGATTAAAGGCGTGCACCGCCACCGCCCGGCCCCCTTTGCAGACTCTTCAAAATCAAGGTACTCTGTTTTCCCTGGGGCCAGATAGACATTCTGTGGATGCTCCTGCCTGGCGAGCAAGGGAACTTCAGCCTCTCCAAAGTCATACAATTTTGAATGTTTTGTTTCTTATCCTTATTTAATGTTGGGTTAATGTACCCAAACTGGCTCAAAAATCTGTGGTTTTTCTGAAATAACCCTGACAGTATGGACCATAATTTCTGGAAATGTTTTAGCTATGAAAAAAGAGAATCATTAGCTAATGCCTAAGAAAAGAAACTTGTTAGTATTGTGTCTTTGAATGTAAAGAGAAGGGACTTTGCATGTTTGATGTTTTATATATTTGTCATGGGGGATATATTTGGTCCAATAGAATGACAGCTTTTAACTAAGATTTAAAATATCTAAACAATTTAGACTTATATTTTTAAAGTTGAAAATAGATTTTTTATATAATATAATCTGATTGTGATTCCCCTCCCCCAACTCCTCCCAGATCTGCTCATTTCTTGACTCACCCAAGTCCACAGCCTTTCTTTCTCTCTCTCATTAGAATACAAATAGGCATCAATAATGATAATAATAATAATAATAATAATAATAATAATAGGACAAAACAAACACATAGAAGAAAAAGAGCCTAAGGAAACGTATAAGAAACACACAGAGAAACACACATTTGCACACACAGTTAGTCCTATAAAAATACAAAACCAGAAATCCTACTGTATAAACAAAGGACCTGTGAGATTAAAAAGAAGACAAAGAACCCCCCAAAATGTTACTGAGTTCGTTTTGCGTTTCCCTTTATTGTTGGGCTTGGGGCCTGCCTTTAAGAGTGGTTTGTGTATCCACAGTGAGACTCGTTGAAGAAAACTCATTTTTCATTTGTGAGTAGTTATCAGTTGGAGCTAGCACCTGGGTTAGGAATTCCCCTCTCAGTGCTGAGACCTGTGCAGGCCCTGTGCATGCTGCTACAGTCTCTGGGAGCTCATGTGTGCGTTGGTTATGCTGTGTTCACAGGGTCTTGTTTCCTTGGTGTCCTCCATCCCCTCTGGCTCTTACACTCTTTCCACTTCCCATTTTGAGCCCCGAGGGGAGGGATTTGATAGAGACACCCCATTTAGGGCTGACTTTTCTACGTCCTTTCACTCTGCATGGTGTCCAGCTCTGCTTCTCTGTATTTGTTCCCTTCTGTTGCAGGGGGAAGTCTCCGATGATGACTGAGCAAGACACTGATCTATGAGTACAGCAGAATATAGTTAGGGGTCCTTTCATTGCTACATTCATTTAGCAGACCAGCAGTATTTGGTTTTCCCCTAGGTCCCTGGCCTATCTAGTCTCAGGTTCTTGGCCACCTGAGCAGTGCCAAGGATGGGTTCCGTCTCACAGAGTGGGCCTCAGATCCAGTCAGATCTTGGTTGGTTACTCCCACACGCTTTGCGTCACAGTTGCTCCCGTGCTTCCTGCAGGCAGAGCGCCACTGTAGATCAAAGGGTTTGTTGTTGGGATGGTGTTCACCTTTCTCCCTCGGTAGCCTGCAGAGCACCTTCCTGTATCATGAACACTAGTCAGTAGGGGGGAAGGCTCTAGGTAGCACCAGCTCAGTTTCTTCTTGTTCAGTGACTTGTGTAGGTGTGGTATCCAGCAATAGGATCTTGCCATCAGCTTGTGGAGAGCTACGAATAGCCTTGGCATTAGCCTGGGTTGTTTGGGGGTTCCTATGGGGCCCCTTTGGCCAACAACTCAATTAGATGTACCCCATTCTCGGTACTGGAAACTTCATTTGGTGATGAGAGACGGTGGTCAGGGCTCCATCTCCCCTGTTACTTGGTGATTCCATTTAGACTACTTTCATATATATATAATTCTGGGAAGCTTCTACTGTATTAGATTCCCATATGAACCCTCAAGTGGCCTTAGTTTTAGCTGTCCCTCCTCATATTCCCCCCCCACTCCTCATTTGATCTTCCCATTCCAGCCCTCCCCCAACCCCTGTCCATCCATAACTATTCTATTTCCCCTTCCTAGTGTGATACAATGCTCCCCCCTCCAATCCCTTACTCTCTCTAACCTCTATGGTTATATGGATTGTAGCTTGCTTATCTAAGACTTAACAGCTGGCATCCACATTAAAGTGAATGTATATCATATTTGTCTTTTTGGGTCTTGGTTACCTCACTTAGGTTGATTTTTTTTTTCTAGCTGTATCCATTTACCTGCAAATTTCATTTTTTAAACAGCTGAGTTACTTATTCCCTTGAGTAAATTTTTCTTTATCCACACCACATTTTCTTTATCCATTCATCCATCAACAGACATCTATTCTGTTTCCATTTCTGGCTGTTATGAACAGAGCAGCAATGAGCATGGTTGATCAAGTGTCTCTGTGGTAGGACGCAGGGTCCTTTGGGATGTGCCCAAGAGTGGTGTAGCTGGATCTCGAGGTAGATCTAGTTTCAGCTTTCTGAGGAACCACCCTACTTGTTTCCATAATGGCTGTACAAGTTTGTACTCCTGTCAGAAATGGGTGAGTGTTCTCCTTACATTACATCTTCACCAGACTGAGCTGTCATTTGTTTTATTGATCTTGACTATTCTGACTGGTGTAAGGTAAAATATCAAAGTAATTTTGATTTTGATTTCCCTGATGAATGAGGATGTTGAACATTTCTTTAAGTTCTTCTCAATCATTTGTGTTTCCCTTTTTGAGATCTGCACCCCATCTTTTAATTGGGTTATTTGTTTTTGATGTCTAGTTTTTAATAGTTCTTTACATATTTTAGATATTAGCTCTCTGAAGGATGTGTAGTTGGTACAAATCTTCGCTCATTCTGTAGCCTGCCACTTTGAATGATGGCATCCTTTGTCCTACAAAAGCTTTTCAGTTTCATGAGGTCCCA
This sequence comes from Peromyscus aztecus, assembly GCA_902168405.1. Lineage (NCBI taxonomy): Eukaryota > Metazoa > Chordata > Mammalia > Rodentia > Cricetidae > Peromyscus > Peromyscus aztecus. Next base: position 2,627 of record CABHPQ010131007.1, on the reverse strand, counting down.
TTTATTAATTGTTGGTCTCAGTGTCTGTGCTATTGATGTTCTGTTCAGTAAGTCTTTTCCCGGGTCAGTGAATTCAAGCCTATTCCCCACTTTCACTTTGATCTGGTTCACTTTGATCAGGGTATCTGGTCTTACGTTGAGATCTTTCATCCATTTGAAGTTGTGTTGTGCAGGGTGATAGATATGGGTCTATTTGCATTCTTCTACATGCAGCCATCCAGTTTGATCAACAACATTTGTTGAAGATGCTGTCTTTTTTTCCACTATGCATTTCTGGCTTCTTTATATAAAAATTCAGATGTCCATGTGCTGTGGGATGTTCTGTACGTTAAATGTGTTGCTCTGATTGGTTAATAAATAAAATACTGATTGGCCAGTAGCCAGGCAGGAGGTATAGGCAAGACAAAGAAAGAAGAGAATTCTGGGAAGTGGAAGACTGAGACAGAGAGACGCTGCCAGCCACCGTGATGAGAAGTAACATGTTAAGATACCGGTAAGCCACGAGCTATGTGGCAACTTATAGATGAATAGAAATGGGTTAATTTAAGATATAAGAACAGTTAGCAATAAGCCTGCCACGGCCATACAGTTTGTAAGCAATATAAGTCTCTGTGTGTTTACTTGGTTGGGTCTGAGCAGCTGTGGGACTGGCGGTGAGAGAGATTTGTCCTGACCGTAGGCCAGGCAGGAAATCTCTAGCTACATCCATGGATGTGTGAACTTATATCAGGTCTTCAATTCGATTTCATTGATCAACATGTCTGTTTTTATGTCAGTACCATGCTGTTTTTATTACTATAGCTCTGTAGTACAATTTGAGATCAGAGACAGTAATACTTCCAGAAGTTCTTTTATTATTCAGAATTGTTTTAGCTATCTTGGTTTTTTTTTTTGTGTGTGTTTTCATGAAGCTGAAAATTGTCCTTTCAAGTTCTGTGAAGAATTATGTTGGAATTTTGATGGGAATTTTATTGAATCTATAGATTGATTTTGGCAGGATGGTGTTTTTAAACTATATTAATCCTATTGATCCACGAGTAAGGGAGATATTTCCATCTTCTGATATCTTCTTCAATGTCTTTAAGTTTTTATCACACAAGTATCTCACTTTTTGATTAGGGTTACCCCAAGATGTTTTTCTTTCTTTCTTGTGCCTATTGTGAAGGGTATTGTTGTCATGATTTCTTTCTCAGTCCTTTTGTCATTTGTATGTGGGAAGCCTACTAATTTTTGTGTATTAATTTTGTGTTATGTTACTTTGCAGAGTTTATCAGCTGTAGGAATTTCCTGGTGGAATTTCCCGTGTCACTTATGTATACAGTCATCTTCAATAAAAACACTTGGACTTCTCCCCTCCCTATTTGTACCCCTTGATCTCCTTCACTTGTCTTATTGTTCTAGCGAAGATTTCAAGAACTACATTGACTAGGTGTGGAGAGAGTGGACAACCTTGTCTTCTTGCTGCAAGTCACCTTTATTGTGTTGAGGTATGTCCCCTTTATCCCTAATCTCTCTAGGTACTGGAAAGTGAAGATTGCCTATCTGATTCCCAGGCCAGCATGGTCAGCATGTTTTCAGGGAGAGAGAGGGGGAGGAGGAGGGAGAGGGAGGAGGGAGGGAGGGAGGGAGGGAGGGAGAGAGAGAGAGAGAGAGAGAGAGAGAGAGAGAGAGAGAGAGAGAGAAGATGACCCTTAGGTGTTGGCCACTGAGACCTAGACAATTATTCTCAGCACGTAAGTGGCTGGAGACTTTTGTTACGCACTCAACCTTTGGATTCATGGAAAAGCTTGCCTTTTAGGTTAAAGCATTAAAGATGAGGAGATGCTCAGCTAGAAGCAGCCAACCTGTCGTGTGCCACGTGTTGCTTCCTAATCCAAGAAGAGCTGAACGGGCCCTGGTGTGGGAGGCTGCCTCGACCCCACGCCTTCCTTCTCTGTACTGACAGCCTCCCTGCAAGGGCCCGTGTCTACCGGATCCCCTCTTCTCCCTGGCTTTCAAGCCTGGACACTTTCTTAAGGAGCAGGCCTGGGAAAAGGACTGTGATAAAAACATTTTTTTTTTTTTCTGTGTACATGGCTTTTGTAATTAGCCAGTTTTTCAGTGCTGGGAGAGCAGGAACACTCCCTGCAAGAGATGGGCACCTTCTGCAGGATTGTCCTCTTACCTTCTGGGGAGCCCAGGGTGACCCCTACTGGCAGGAAGATGATAACTACAGTCAGGAGAATGTCCCAGGAACACTTTCTCTCTGGAAAAGATAGCCTGGGGTCTAAATCGAACAACTCCTCTAATGGGACTGTTTTCCCAACATGTATATAAATCACAAACTACACACCACTTCACTTACAAACTCCAAAGTTCCTGTGAGATACTAGCACTCAGCACAACTAAATAGAACATTGTAATCAACAGACTAAGTGGCCTGAAGCCCTTCCAAGATTTGAGATGAACTCTAGAGCTGTGGGAACAGAGTCACCAGCCCTGGGACTCAGGCCACATCAGCCTGGCTGTCAACCCTCATTCCAGCAGTTTCATTCCACGGGAATGCACACCTGCTTATCTGTTTGTGCACTACAGTCATACATGTGCCTGAGGAAACTGGAAGAGGGCATCAGAACCCATGGGGCTGG
>CABHPQ010131003.1:0-28561 GCA_902168405.1 Peromyscus aztecus | reverse complement strand
GTTCTGCATCTTTGTGGGTGTTCTCATTCTCTCCAGCTCCCTCTTCTTGCTCTCCAAACTCTGTCCCCGACACCCTCATGCCTGGTCCCCACTCTCTACCACTAAACTCCAAGTCCTGTAGAGATCCAAAGGTCATATTTTTCTACAGGTGTACATAACATTAGGCAGAGTCCCTCTACCAGGCAAGAGCCTTTTTGTTGGCTACATTACTTCATCTGCAACTTGTTTCCTCTTTAGAAAGATGATGAAAATTCTAACTATGGTAGAACAGTTATAAAGAATGAAGGAAAGCATAAAGCATACTGAGTACCCACTCAGTGAGTGTGGCCATCTGAGGACTGTTGGTTTCTTGTCCTGGCTATTACCATGCATTTGTATCCGCAGGCCTTTGAACACAGAGCTCATTCATTTCTCAGAGATGCAGTGGGTGGATGGGTGCCTGGAACTAAACAAAGTGTTTCTCACAGTGCCACTCTCATTTTCCCCCACAGAACTCTTTGAAGGTGAAGTAATTTTTACTCTTTTTTAACTGGGGGTTTGAGATTTGGAAGAGAGTACCTGCCCCAACAGTCCAGTTAGTGAACCATAGACCCTACATGCTTACATTGCCTGTGGGGTGAGGGGCCCTCTCTCCAAGCACTTAAGTTTAGCCCTAATGTTGGGGAATCTCTGTGAGACAAAGTGGGTCATAAGGAGCTGCCTACCCTCTGGGCTTTCAGGATCTAAGCTAGTATATTGAAGAAGAGCCTTAGTAAGCCATTCTAACAAATGAGACAGATTTTTGTCCTTATCTTTAATTACATTTTTTAGCTTTCAGAGTTTACTGGCTTTAGGGCAGCTTTATGGAGGCTTGCCATGAGGCAGGTGATAAATCTATCCCTGGCTAGAAACCTGCCCTGGGTGTTAAAATCCAATGTGGGTCCTGATCAGGTCCTGGAGGGTGTGCGGGGTTGGTTTGGTGAACTTCATCTGCGTGGTTCCTTGCCTCCTCCCAGACCAGCCTGCAATTCTCGGGAGGTAGGTTATTAGCAAGTATCGTATATACATCATAAAAGGTGAGACTATAAGATTGGGTAATATATTGGAATTGTTTAATAAAGGAAGCAGAATTAGAGGTATAGTAACCCAGTTTCTTTTCTATCTGAGAGAGTTCTACAAGAGAGAATGGGACATGAACCTTAACCAGTCCATCCACCCTGGCCACCTCTTGCAAAGGGATAATGGTAGGCAGGTTGGAATGGCTGGGGTCAGACCCTTTAGCATTCCTAGAACAGGTAGTGGGAGGTGTGAAGGTTGGAGCCAGAGTTGGGCCTTTGGGAGCATCCAGTACCAGAGAAGAGGAGGAGGCCAGATGAGGAGCCGTAGGGGCAGGTTCCCTGGGAGCAGGAGTAGGAGTGGGAAGTCAGATAGGTGGAGGGTCCTTTCCAGGGTCCAGAGTCAGAGATTCTGGAGTCAGAGATTCTGGAGTCAGAGATTCATCAGTTCAGGGTGCATAGCTAAGAGCACATGGGCAGGAGAGAAGGAATTGAGAAGAGAAGGTTTAGAGCTTAGATAGAAAAAAGCCTGAATATAAGGCAACTCTTTCCATTTGCCTGTTTGCTGGCAGTAGTTAGATAATTCCCATAAAATACCAGGGTCTAAGAAACTGCTTGGTGGCCATTTTTTGTTATCGTCTAAGGCATATTTGGACCATTTCTTAGTACAGAGGCAGACAAGCTTAGAAGTCTTTAAGTAAGGCATCAAGCTGAGAGGTTTTAGAGCTCCCAGAAGGCATCCTAGGGGAGAGGTGGGACTGGTGGGGTTTGGAAGCCTTATTTCCCATGTCTGCAGCAGAGAGAGAAAAAAGAAAAAAAAAAAAAAAACCTGATCCAAGGCCCAAGCCTCAGGCGTCCCTGAGGCCAAGGATGGATCTGTAAACAAGCACAAACCACCACAACACAAAGCTTTGTCAAGCAGGGGCCAGGGACCAAGGCATGCGCAGGTGGGGACCCCTGGGAGTCCAACAGCATTTACTGCTTCATCAAGCAAGAGAAATGTGTCGACCTTACACAGCCTGAGGACTCAGCCTGAAGATGGGGTTCAGACAGCGAGAATTATATCTCAAACTGTAGACATGGGAAATGGCTAGAAATTTTAGCCTGCGATAGGGACCGACTACAGTCAGTGAAGGCCATGGCCAGGGGTACCCCCAGTCTCAGGGACACCAGAGGGATGCTGGACACTCGATCGTCATTCCCACAGGTACAGGAGACTGTTTACGCTGGTTGGAAGGGAGTGGGGGAACTCACCAATTGCAGCAGTTGGTGCTGTGTGCAGGAATCCAGTGACCAGGCAAATGGAAAGTAGACTGTCCTGGATGGAGCAGAACTTTGGCACAGGTTCCCAGGTGCAGAGTGCTAGGAGGGCCTGCTCTGCACGCCACCAAATTTTGGTTTTATGCAGCGCTCTTATCCTGTGAGGAAAAGTCACAAAGCACAACAAAGCCCACTATCAACAGTTTTATTAGAAGGAGGAAAGAACAGGATATGATCAGACTTGTTGGAAAGACACATGAGGAGGACGGGGAGGGTACATGGGATCCACATTTTAAGGACTACCCCGCGCATGCACACATGGGCCCACGTGACTACTCTACACATGTGCATAGATTACATGATCACGCTGCACACAAATTACGTGACCATGCAGCACATGGATAACATAGGACATACAACCAGGAAATTTGTAGGCAGAAATGACTAAGTGTCTTGCCAAGGCATGTGTGATCATGGGGGCGTGGCTAGAGTCCCTATCATATATCACTCAAGATCTTCAGAAACGTCTCCCCTGCTATCTTCAACCCTTTATTGTATTCTTCATATCCAGCAAGGTTTGGGGATAGCACATCTCCTTTGCCTAAACCGATGCTGGATATTTTAATTAACTAAGGAGTTCATGGTTGCTGTATCAGACTTATATACATGCATCTCAATCTTTTTATGGACTGATGTCCTTTATTCTCTGCCTCACTGGGTGTCAAAATGTTTCAATTACAGCCCTTGATGTCTTTGAAACACTTACATCTTTATGAGTTAGTCTAGGAACAAGTTGGTGCTCATTTGCTTCATGTTGCTAGATATATGAATGAAAGATTTATGAGGCAATTTCTAATCCTGAAATTAGTTGGAGTTTGGTGGAGAGGAAAAAGAAATCAGGAACATTCCGATCACACCATGGTACCTCTTCTATATGCAAATGTGCAGAGTTCTCTTAGTGTTTATCCCATTAGTCATACATGTACATCCCATGTCTAACATGTGTTGATGAGCATGGGGCATTATTTTGTGATTAAACAGACAGCTTGATCTACTAGGAAGTCCATACAATCTGTACCAACATCAAAGCTATTCACACCCTCCTTGGCCTTTGTCAGGTCAAATGTGTCACATGATCTCCTTTCATTAAATTTCGGGATGCTCCAGATCAGAGATTTTGCTTCTTTGTTGAAACATGTCCTCATGTTTTCTTCTGGCTTGACATATGGTAGGTGCAGTCAATTCATACAGACTTATATTAATGAACTTTTATAGAGTAAATTTTTTTCCAGATTTGAAGTTGAATTTAGTGCAGTGGAGGAAAACACAATTTCAAAAACATTTCCACATATAAAGGTACATCTCGCCAGGTGGTGGTGGTGGCGCAGCCAGGCGGTGGTGGCGCAGCCGGGCGGTGGTGGCGCACGCCTTTAATCCCAGCACTCAGGAGGCAGAGCCAGGAGGATCTCTGTGAGTTCAAGGCCAGCCTGGGCTACCAAGTGAGTTCCAGGAAAGGCGCAAAGCTACACAGGGAAACCCTGTCTCGAAAAACAAAACAAACAAACAAACAAACAAAAAACAAAGGTACATCTCCAAACTCACAGAAACCTCTCAACATGAATCCTAGTAACTATACACATGCTGGCCATCCCTGGAGACACAGACACAGGCACACTTAACTGAAACTATTGATATATTTTTCAGTTTGTGAAGAAATATGGCAACATTTTTAGCCTGAATCTTGGTGACATTACTTCAGTGGTCATAACTGGACTGCCTTTAATCAAAGAAGTCTTTACTCACATGGAACAAAACATTTTGAATCGCCCTGTCACTCTTATCCGAGAACGTATCTCTAATAACAATGGTAAGTTTACTGAGCAACATGGAGTGTTTATTATAGTGTTTATGATGTGTTAAAGGTACCTGTCTCTAACTTTCCAACACTCCCATAAACCAATCTCATCATGAATTGCCATATTTAAAAGAAGCGGAATGTCACTTTTCCTGAATGAAAACACCCATCAGAGGACTTAACAATGTCATCCCTAATACATATTCAGAGAAACCACATGTCTTGCAAAAACTAACTCTAAATGTGTTAGTGAGGAAGAACCACAGCCTCCAACCACAGCCAAACATACTGTGTTCTTACTTCCCTTTTCCCATGCCAACCCTCTGTCCTAGGAAAATAAGTCTAAGTCACCCTCCTCCTTCTGCCGCCCTTCTTGTTTATGACTTCTTCTACTACATTATTAAAGCCATGCAACATAGGGATCTACAGCCTTCCTGACAGGATTAGACTAGAATAGTGTGAGTACTCAATATTGTTATTAAATCAAGTTGTATGTTCCAAAATTGAAAGCAGAACTTCAAGTGTACTAACCTATTAAAACATCAGTTTTAGACATTTCCTAATTACTCCTTGAGGCAATCATTAATCATTAATTGTACATAATTAACTATGTTATCTGTTATAGGAAGCATGGTGCTAATCTTGAGTGATTAATAATGCACATAATAGATTAAAATTTCCATCTTTACATAACATATACTCCATCAAATGAAAAATGCTGAGCCAATTAACTAATTAAAACCACACTGGACTACAACAGTAAGGAGAGAAGGCATTTATCAGTATCAAAGTTCTACTGGGATTCAGGAAAAAACTTTTATAAGTAAGGACACTCATTTAATAACATTGAAAAATAGTCAATGGGAACAGAATACCCATGAAATAACAAGGAAGACTAGGGCCTCAAGAAACTGAAAGACGTCCAGTGTGGAAAGCATAGTGTGTAAAGGACAATTAAGTGGATACAAACTGATGACCTTGTCTAGGAAGAGCGAGCCCAGATCTTGGTTTTCATCCTAACAGCAGGAATGATGTTGAGTAGAAAAGATCACACAGTGCACATTCTGAGGCTCATTTAGGTTCTCAGTCAGAAATCAGGAGAAAGACAGCATGAAATTACCATTGTAGGTTAGAAAAAGTGGGATTTTGAAAATTCATTCAAGAGATGACAGTTGATCAGACCTGGATCGTGACACTGAAGATACAGGGACTGACACCACTCAAGAAAGAAACCACACGACATAATAACCTAGACAGACAGCAAGAGAAGGAGGCCTGTGGGGGACTGCCGGGGGCGGCTCCTCCGAGAATGGGTGATGCAGAGGGGAACAATGACAGGTGACAAGACGGTGACAATGGTGCTAGCTTCTATTGGGAGTTTCAGGAATAATAATAATTTCTGTCCCAGATGTGCTGAGTCTAAATGCCTTTAACTGGCAAAGTCAAGTAGATGTATACATGGTTTTGGAGTGTACACCTTCTGTAACAGTCAGCAGAGGATATGTAAATTGTAGAAATGATAAGATTTCCTAAAATAGAATATGCAGTGAGCAAAATGAGTAGACTAGTCTTGAAAAACCCCAATGTTTCAAAAGTTGGCAGAAGAAACCAAGCTGGCAAAAGTTGTGGGAAATTTGTGGCAAAGAATTAGGACAAAAATCCAAAATGGCAGGATCCCAGGTGCTACCAGGAAAGGGTTTCAGGAAGGAAGTGTCTGAGTTGCTGAAAGACCAAGCTGGTGATGATGAAAGGGTCACCTGATGATGTGTGGGGACCAGAGAGATCAAGGCTTATGTTTAAAGAGTTGAAGATTTCTCTGAAAGTTAAGAAATTGGCTTGCACATGGAATTGAATGAGCCATGAAATAGGTGATAGAGGCTGGACACATTGGAATGTTCATCTCTTGTTCTTTCTGTGTGGAATATTCATGCTTCTTTCCTTATTGATTCATTTTTTTCATCTTTTAAAGCTTGTATTGATTAGGAACTCTCTTATAGAGCTTTTCTTAACTCTTTAATTTATGCACTTTGTCTTATCCTTTAGTCCATTCCTGTTATTCAACTTAACACAACTAAGTAGATTTTTGTGTTAGCATTGGAGCCAAAGGATAGGAATTTGAACACTTGGTTGTCAAACAACTGTGCTCCCTTGAAAAGTTTAATTTATTATGTATTCCTCGTGTCTTTGCAGCAGTGGGAATGGACCTGTTGCTGGTTGGTAATAAACGCAGAGTTCCTAAGAGGAGTGGATCATGTAATACATAAGAAATATCGGTGTGTGATGTTGCAGATCCCCAAGACATGTTAGCAATCATGCTTCTTGCTTTGTGTTATTCTCTCTAGACAGCTGTCAAGCTCCTTATTGGCCCTTCTCCTTCCATCAAGCAAAACAGGCCCAGCCAATTTCTCAGGTAATTTTAGATCAGAATCACAATGTCATAATGCTGAATCTCTTCTTTCCAGGATTGGTCTTCTCCAGTGGCCAGACATGGAAGGAACAAAGAAGGTTTGCCCTGATGACACTGAGGAACTTTGGATTGGGGAAGAAGAGCTTAGAACAGCGCATGCAGGAGGAGGCCCGACACCTTGTGGAGGCCATAGAAGAGGAGGGAGGTGGGCATTTCACAGGAAGGTGCTGGAGGTTGTGGCCCTTTCATTCATTGAACAGATTCTAAGTGTCTAAGTGCTTGTCCTGGGCCCTGTAGTATGCTGAGTAATGAGAACTGAGCAGTGAATGTTTAGCCATGACTCTGTTCTAGGAGTTCTGCAGCTAAGCACACAAATGGTGAATAGACATACTGCTGCTCTTAAGACTTAGTCATCAGTCTGACTTCCCATGCACTAACAGAGTCCTTGGAGAATGTCAGCCTTATGTAGTATGCTCTGACCAGAGCCTCTTACATGATTCACTACAATGTGTGTTTCCTGTCTTATCAAGTTAATTCAGTATAGGAAACAGAAACAAATGAATAACCTTGAAGAATTCATGTTTCCCTCTCACCTCCAGGACAGCCTTTCAACCCTCACTTTAATATCAACAATGCAGTTTCCAATGTCATTTGCTCTGTTACCTTTGGGGAGCGCTTTGAGTACCAGGACAGTCAATTCCAAGAGATGCTGAGGCTACTGGATGAGGCCACATGTTTGGAGGCATCAATTGGGTGCCAGGTAAGCGCTCTTTGCATATCTTTACAGAGTAGGGCATTTTAAAGCTAATATGTAATATTTTAAATATTGAGTTTGATCCAAATATATTTCAAATTCACCTCTTGACGTTGATGTTTTTGTTAATATAACAAACAATATATACAAAAGATTTCTAACATTTATTTGAACTATTTTAATATTTACATTGGTCTATATACATGCATATGGGAATGCTGGTATCTTTTGGAGAAGGGAGATGTTATTGTTGACTTAGACTCTCTTTTCCCATGCCACTTTCTTTCTGCCTCAGAGTCACCTTCTGAAGGTGACTTTTGTTTTGAGATTCATCTTTGTACACTGTTCCTTGTTATCTGCAGACTAGCAGTACACTGGATGAATGTGTTGTTGTTTTATTCCGTTATATAAAAAAAGTTGTTCCTAGGTTTAGGGTGTTATGAATAATAGTTCCATATCAGTGTCCATATGACACCTTCATTTGTCTTATATTTGCATCTGGATATCTGCAAGATAACTAAAGACTCAGAAGTGTGCACTGTCCCCATACACATCAACACAATACTATCAGGCTAATACTAGAAATTGTAAACCTTTGAGGTTCAAATGTCACCTCCAAGTATGCCCCATTTTCCATGTCTACTTCTTATAGCCACTCAAATACTCTCCACAGCTTGTTGGTCTGTCAGCCACACCCATGAATACGGAAGACAGTTGGAGAGTGAAATTAGCTACAAGTGCTTGATTTTATCTGACTGGTTTGCCTTCGGCTAGGCCTGCTGCAGTAGTTCCCTCACTACCTTGGGGTGTACACGTTTGAGGATGTGTGTGTGTATGTTTGTGTGCTTTTAAAACATTTTATGACATTTTATTTAGTGTGCATACATGCACATGTATACATTGTTTATGTATGTGGGTGCACACAAGTCAGAGAATAACTTTTAGGAATAGGTTCTCTCCTTCCATCATGTGTGTACCAGGAAAAGAGTAAAAGAGTGTGTGTGTGTGTGTGTGTGTGTGTGTGTGTGTGTGCACCTTTTTATTTACAATTGTTATGATTTCTTAATTGTTACCTTTATGTAATATCATTATCATTTCCTACTCTTTGGATTTAAAATCTGTTTTTATCAGATATCAGAAATTGTTTTCCTTTCTTTGATTCTTAATTTGTGGTTATCTTTACCAGTAAGATGTATTTCATAGAGACAACACAAACTTTGACCTAGGTTTTGAATTTGGTCAGCAAGTCTGTGTCTCCTTTTGGTTTATTTGAGCCTTTTACATTTGAGATGATTATTGAACCATGCCAACTAACTACTTGACTAGATTATTTATACTTTACTTTCTTCCCTATTACTATTACTAGGGGTTGCTTGTTTCTGGATTAGACATGATAGATTCTTCCCTAGCTCTCATTTGCTGAACCATTCTGCACATGAAATTTATTTTTTCCTGTGTTCTCATAATTGGGATTCTTTTTTCTTCTGTGTATAACACTCCATTAATCACCTTGGGTATTGCTGGCTTAGTGCCCCTGAATTGTCTTGGTTTATACTTTTCCTGAAATATCCTTGTTTCTTCATCAATTTTAAAAGATAGCAATTCTGGATATAGGATTCATGGTTGACAGTTACTAACTTTCAGAGAATAAACTGTGCCATCTTAAGCTTTCTTGGCTTGAGGTTGATGATGAGTAATTTGATATTCTAATTTTTATGACTTTGCATGTGAGTTGATGTATTTCCTCAGAGTTTTTGTATTTTTTTTTTTTTGGCATCTTTAACATATCACGGAGGCACTTTCCTCTGATCTGATTATTTAAGGGTCTAAATACCTCTTGTATTTGAAAATCTATTTCTTTCCCTAGATTTGGGGAAATGTCTGTTATAAATGCATTGAATTGATCCTCTATATACTGATTGTTTATCCCAGATCCTTGGTTTCTGATCTGGGATCCTGGGATCCTGTGGCTACTTAGATCTAGTTTTTGATTATATCTCTGAGTTCTTAGACATTGTGGTCATGCTCATTATTTTCCCTAATAGATGTTTGAATGAAGTGTGTCCTCAACATTGTGCTCCATTCCTGATAGTCTTCTGTGTAGCTTAATCTATTGGTTAGTTTTTTCTTTTTTCTTTTTTCTTTTTTCAAAACCTTAGTTCCCTTGCTACATGGTGTCTTCCATTTTGCCGACTTTCCTCTTTCTTTTGTTGACTTCTTTGAGGTCCTTTATTGCATTCATTTGCTTGCTTATGTCCTCCAAGTCACAGATCGTTTTTACTAGAAAACTTTTGTAACTTTTATGTAGCATTGTACTTGTTTCAGTATCTTTGAGCTCATTAGTTCAGGAGTCTGTGATTTTTAGTGGCATCCTCCTGGCTTGTATTTCCATATTTCTTGTGTTTCAGTGCTACACTTTACGCTCCCTTGGACATCTCTTCTGGAGTGTGTGGAGATAGCAATTGTGGATGTTTTAACTGTACCATGCTTTGGGTACATAATGGTTCTAGGGAGAATGAATTTGAAACACAGATGTTAGTCCTTCAAAAGTTCATTTTCTCTTTAAGACCTTCTGTTTCTATGCATCGACTTCTCTCTAATGCACCCCAAAATGGATTTATTCTCACTTTTCCCCACAACCATTTTCTCCTCAAATTCAGGGATGCCCTCACTACAAACTGAGGAATTAATTAGCATGACTTATAGGTATGAAAATAGGCATAAAGAATGAAATCAGTTGCACTTACTGTCCACACTATTTCTGTGTTTTAACTCTTAGCCATGGTAGTTCGAAGCCCAGCAGTTCGATTGTCTTTCTTCCAGTAAGCAGAGCCAAGGAAGCCAAGGGAGTTCAGTGAGTACCAGGCTCACTTCTAGGTGTGGGTATCAAGGAGAAAAAAATCTTAGAAGGGAGCAAACAGATGGCAGAGAATGATAATAAACATTCTTAGAATGACTGATTACATCAGACACTGTGACAGACAACTGCAAAAGTCCATTTATTTTCCACTATGCTCTTCTACATATAAAATGATGCAATATGATGTCTGCAAGCAGGTACAGAGCTGTGCAAACAAATATAGATTGTAGTCCACCAGACTTCTATGGAATGCTTTGTGTGTCTCATGCCATTCAGTGTTCAGATACAGGCCCCATTAGCATGCTGTGTATTATCAATACTACTATTCACTAATACTAACATTATTAATATTGTTATTATAACTGCTACAACTTATACCCAGGAGGTAACAGATGTAAAAATCACACCTATGTCTGTCTAATTCTTTTTTTTTTTATTTTTTGAGAGGTTGATTTTACATTGTGTTATGCTATCTGTTCACTATGAATTTTTTTAAAACATCATTAACTATCCACTTAACTTCAGTTAAGATTGCAGTCTTACCATATGGGAATTAAGACTGTGGAGACACCAGGAGGTACAGTTACCTGTACAATACATGTTATTGGTAATTTCTCCAAGGGAAAATATGTCATGACAGAGAACTTGAAAGGTGAAAAAATGCTTGTCATTTAAGAATAATCAGGCAAAGGATTTCCAAGGAGACTTGACCACTGCCTTCACGAAGTGAAGGGCAAGGTTGTAACAATTGCAGGAACACTTTTTAGGCATAATGAATGGCGCCTACTAGGGCCTAACACAGAAACGCGCTCAGTTTGATCTCAAAGGTTGCTGCGGTTGGAGTGTTTAGAGAAACTGGGGCAATGATGAAGATCTGGGGGTTCCATCTCAGTAGGACTTACACTTAAAAAGCATTATGTCTGACTCTGAGTCTATGGAAAGTCCTTGAAAATTGAAAGTCACAGAGTCAAGCATGTGATCACATTGATGAATATTCTTTCTGGAAACTGTATGCAAAATAAGTTGTAAAGGCATTGATAGTGTAATCAATAAAAATGTTGAATGCTATCCCAGCATCCAGAAAGGGACGGTGTTGTGTAGCAGGTAACAGGCAATTGGACTAGTAAGAAGTGGTCTGAAGGTCAGTATACTTTGTCTGGCAGAGCTGAAATGTTTTTCAGGTAGATGACAGGAAAAACAGAAGCTGGCCCACAATTTCACAGTAAGAAACAAAGGGAAAGACAAGACTGTATCTTGAAACATTGTAAAGTGGCACCATGGCGTCTCCATGACTGTCTTACTTTTCCCAATCAGCTCTACAACATTTTTCCATGGATAATGAAATATCTTCCTGGATCACACCAAACAGTTTTCAGAAACTGGGAAAAACTGAAATTGTTTGTTTCTGATATTATTGACAATCATCGCAAAGACTGGGACCCTGATGAGCCGAGAGACTTCATTGATGCTTTCCTCAAGGAAATGACAAAGGTGGGGAAGATGTCACTGCCTCTTCTTCTTAAAGACAACGTAGTGGCTTAGTCATTTTCAAATGCTCATGCAGCAGGCTACCACACCATTAGTGCTTTAACATGACCCAGCTTTATTCTCTTACAGTGCTCATCATCTGTTCTTCCTGTTGGCTGCACAGGGTTCTTTTAAAGACCGTGGAAACTATATGACCCTGTCTTTCCAAGCTCCTAGAGCTGATAGCATTTTTGTTTATTTGTTTGTTTTTCAAGACAAGGTTTCTTGGTGTAGCCCTAGCTGTCTTGGAACTCGCTCTGTAGAGGAGGCTGTCCTCGAACTCACAGAGATCCACCTGCCTCTGCCTCTTGAGTTCTGAGATTAAAGACGAGCACCACTATACCTGGCTATGAGGACATTGATATCTTTTGCTGTGGTTTCTTCCTCTATTTCAGTGCCCAAACTGTAGAATCTCTTTTCCTCTGATCTATTTGGTTGTGATCCTCAAGCACCTTCTCATAAGGATAGTTCAAGATAATTGTCCCCTTTCAAATTAATCAGTATACTTTGCATGGCAGAGCATATTTTAGATTATCAAGTAGCATATGAAGGCTCCAAAAATGAAGATAGACATCCTTATATATCAATGCTTCACGTACCCCATGTGAGTGAAAATTAGTAGTAATATTAACTCAAGAGTGTCATTAGAAATAAAGGGTTCCCTGCCTGTAAATGACATACTTCCCTTTCATACCCCTCCTTGCCTTTTACCCTTTATTTACCCTTTATTTATGAAGGAATTATAGACAAAAGTAGCAATTAAACACCAGAGCTCTGTTTCTGATGAGTTGATCTAAGGCCAACTATTCACTCACTCTCAGTCCCAACTGCAAGACACAGGCAAAGTTCAACTGATGGCTGGAGTTTAACTTCAAGGTCTGCGTGGGGCATCTACCTTCCCATGATTTCTTATAAATACCATCCAATCATACAACAGCAGACAGAAAGCAGCTGAATGGATGTATTTGATACTTTTTGATACTTTTGCGTCTTGTGACAACAACAGGCAGAAACAATTTAAGATGTTGAGTGTTTATTTTATTGCATATTTTCAAGGGGTATTGGTCCAACATGAAGGAGAATGAATGGGAAAAGGATGTGGTGGAACCTGTTTATGTCGTGGTAGATCAGGAAGCAGAAGCTAGCCCGGACCCAGGACTTGGATGCAACCACAGGAATTCCACTTCTAGTGACTGACTTCCTCCACTTGGCCCCCACCTGCCAATGTTCCAGAATGTCCTAAAAGATTCCCAGCAGCTAGGAATCAAAAATTTGAGCCTGTAGGAATCAGTATAGATTCAAATTATAACCCTTTTGTTAATGCTCTGGCCTCAATAGACTACTGGCAAATATACATCACTGAATCCTTTCTATGAGATTTGACACATTAGGTTATGAATTCCCTTTCTGCATAGGGGAACAATAGTAAATCTCTTCCCTTGTATTATCATAGTTTATCTTCCTGGCATAGTATCAATAGAAGCAACATTTTATCCCTAGAAAAAAGGGGGCAAATTATTCACTATATGGAGTGCAGATTTGAGACCATCAACATTATGAGCAATATAAACAATGATGTTTATAGAGAAAGTAAGTGAAGATGGAATTATATCCCAAAGAATAGTTGATGGAATCAGCAAGGTTTTGCCTATGAAAGATTAATGGGAAGATCAAAGAATCAATAAACACAAAATTCACTTGATTCCTTCTGGGATCAGCAAAAACATTTGTAGAGTATTTGATATGTGTCTGTTGTATCCTCTACAGTTGATATGACATGTTAAAATATGTATGTTGTTCTCTTCATATAAACTGAAGCAGATAATCGTGAAGTGAACCTCTTATATGAGTTAGCGATATGGCTGATACTGGAAGCCAAATATGTGTATGTGTTTATCCTGTTCTGTTCCCATCTTGCTAAAAGCTTTTCCAAAAACATAGTCACAAGAAAATTGTTGTCTTGATATTCATTCACCCAAGTACCAGCTGTTTTTGGTCAGCTTCCAGGACATGGAGCAGAAAAATGCTTTCTAAGCAAAGTAATATCATTTCAAATGAGTCCTTCTGAACTCATTCCCCAGGGTGAAGATCTCCTTGCACTAAGGGAAGGATATTGCTCATGATATAGCTGCTGGCTGAGGAGGTCAAGGAGAATATCACTTTAAATGACTACTTCCAAATGTGTTCCCCAGAGTCAGAACCTGTGTGTTGAGATAATCACAAACCTTCTGACTAAACAAGTACACACTGTCTTTTCCAGTACCCAGACAAGACTACAAGTTTCAATGAAGAAAACCTCATCTGCAGCACTCTGGACCTCTTTTTTGCTGGAACAGAGACAACATCCACGACCCTACGCTGGGCTCTGCTCTACATGGCCCTCTACCCAGAAGTCCAAGGTGAGCACGTGGTGAATGCACCTGGGCAAAGCAGATTTCTGAGAGCTATGCCTTGGATAGGGCCAGAAGATAGCATGGTGGAGTGGGAAAAGGGGGAGAGCTGTGAGACAGTGTGCACTGGGGAATAGGCATGCACTCTACATGTTCTGTCAGGACTGAGATGGGTCCCAAGGGTGCCGACATTTACAAAGTGCATCCATTCCTGTCCTTCTTACATTTCACTAGGCCTTCCCATTATACCATGAATTCTGTCCAGACTCTTTATTCTGGTGTTCTATGCACTGTGATGTCACCTTTCTGCCTTTTCAGCCTGAACCCCATCCACGCTGTATGGTGCCCCTCCTATACCCTGTGTCCTCTCTTGGCCCTATCCTTATTCTTCTTATTCTTGCCTCCAAGCCATTATATCAAGAGTGTTCTATCACAATTTTTACCCATTCTAGAAGAATCTTTTCAGGTCCTAACTCCCTAAGTCACCTCAAATTCATCCACGAATTTGATGACTGGAGAATTATTGTCATTTTCCTCCAGAAGTGACCAGATGTTCCTCTCTGTGACTGTGCTTGACACATTGTTCCTGTCTCCACTGACTGGCATTCAACAGGGAGAGTAGTCCATCCTATCATTTTTATTCCTTCAGATTCTAGAAAAGTTTAATAATTTGAGGATAGGAACATTTTTCCTATTGTAGAACATTTTTTTTGTTGTTGCTGTTTGTTTTGTTTTTTCAAATTGTAGGTAACAGTTATTCATGAGGTATAAAATCAGTTTAGTAGATACAGGCCAAAGGCTTTTCCCTTAAGATGAAATTTGAATAGAGAAAATCAGTGTGCTTCCCATGTGGTAAAGAAAAATTTGTTTATAGAACTATCACCCCTGTGTGTGTGTGTGTGTGTGTGTGTGTGTGTGTGTGTGTGTGTGTGTGTGTACATGTGGAAGCCATAGCCCAGCTGTAAGTATCATTCCTCAGGAACCATCCACTTTTTGAGACAGTATCTCTCATTCACCTGGTACTACACTCTCTAGCCACTAATCCCCAGGGATCTGTCTGCCACCACCTCCTGTGGTGCCCTGGGATTAGAAGTACATGGCACCACACCCAGCTTTTTTTTAAAGCTACTGAGATAGAATACAGACTTGACCTGTAGAATAATAGCTTCAAAATATCAATAGATTTACATGAAGAATTACACACATTCATTTTGCAGCATGCATAATAGTCAAGAAATATGACTGACTAAACTGTTCACTGCCTACAAATAGATGCATGAGCTGGAGAAGCTCTTCAGCTGGAGGGAACGAAGTTCTGATGGTACTGAACAAGGGATAAGCTATCAGGACACTGTGCTAAGTTAAATAACCAATCACAAAATCACATGAGCGGTCCTATCCAACTCAAATGAGCTATGTTGAATAACTAAATCTCTATACAAAGATGTCTGAATGGAATAGGGTAGAACCAGAAATAGTTTAATGTCACAGAGTTTCAGTTTTGAAAGAACAAAAAAGTTCTGGCCATTGCTTTTACAACAATAAGAACACACTTAACATTACTGAACTGTACAATTAAAAATGCTAATCAGAGTTGTAGCTGGTGGCTCACAACATTAGTCAAAATACTTGAGAGCCTGAAGCTGGACTGTCACAAGTTGGAGGTTATTTAGCTGCATATAAAGAACATACCCCTGAAGTTGTTATTGTGACAAGTTTTGTGTTAAATAGATGTTACTCCAATTAATTTTTATATAGACAGTAGTGTAAGTGATACATATTCATTTCTCTCTCTCAAGAAATCTCTAAGCAGGACCTTGTAATAGGCTTGTTGTTACACATTCCCCTTAAATTGTTGCTGAGTTTAAACTCAAGTGAAGCTCAGCTCTCTGTGAGTGGGCACCCTGAGGACTCCTTCCCATGGAAGGGAAGAGGAGAAGGAAGGAAGCAGACACCATCTTAACAGGCCTTGCTTCAAAGATGAAACTCATGTTTATTTGCAATTTTTGTTCTTGTTTGTTTTTGGTTTTTAAGAAAAGGTTCCTCTGTGTAGCCAGGCTATCCTGGAATCCACTCTGTAAACCAAGATGTCCTTGAACTCAAAGATCTGCCTGTCTCTGCCTCCCTAGTGCTGGAGTTAAGGGCATGAGCCTTTGTATTTTATTTGGCAGAATTTAGTCATGGTCATTACTGACAAAGGAATCCAGGAATATCGTTTTTTAGCTGGATAACTGTTTAATCTCTATTAGCATATTGGAAGACAGGTAACAACCATTATCTTTTGTTCTTATATTTCTCTGTTCATATATATTTCAAAACATCCTTAAGATAAGGCACAGTTATTCCCATTAATCAGATATGAAACTGAATTCTAAAGGATTTCATTAGCAATGTTGTGCAGCAACTTCTTGCTATCAACTGTCCATGCTAATGTATCTCCTTGAGAAATTAGAGTCTACAGATGTGCTGTGGTCTGAACATTCACGAATTCTCTATGAATCCACTTGTTGCAACTTAATTACTAGTGGTTTGGTGTTTGGAGGTGATTAGTCCTATGAAGGGAATTATTACCTTTAAAAAAAGGTAGCAGAGAAGCCAGCGAGACAGCTCAGGAGGTAAAGAATATTGCCACCTAGCCATTTGTCATGAGTACAGTTCTCAAAATCCACATGGTAGAATAAGACAGAAAACTCCCACAGCTGTCCTCTGATTTCCACTCTTGCCATGAGACACCTTCACCTGACAGAAATACACTATTCTAAGAAGCATTATCTTTTTTTTTTAGAAGAAGTACTAGAGAGACTGCTTTCTCCCTATGACATGAGGACCTAGTGAAACTTTCTCATCTATGAGATGGAAAATTGTTCCTAGCAGATGAGAAATGTCCTAGCCTGCTCTTAGCATCCCCAGGCTCTAAGACTATGAAACATGAATGTGAGTTGTTTATAATCTGCTTTGTGAAAGGAACTTACTCGTACCACACTAGGTACTGCTCTGATATTAGCCATGCTGATCATAGCTATTCAGTTCAGGAAAATTAGGATTATGTTGTAGGTTCAGAGAAAATCACAGAATTGATGATTTTTATTTTCAATCAATCCTCTGAAGGGGTAAGGAAACTTCTTTACTGCTAGGTCACTAAAATGAAATAAAAGCAAGTAAAATCTCAAAGACAACTTCTGTATTGTTAGAAGAAATAACTAAATTTGAAAATTAATAAGATTTCCTGTTTTCTTTCAGAAAAAGTGCAGACTGAGATTGACAGAGTGATCGGCCAGAAGAGACAGGCAAACCTGGCTGACCGAGAGTCCATGCCCTATACCAATGCCGTCCTCCATGAGGTGCAGAGGATGGGCAACATTATCCCCTTGAATGTTCCCAGGGAAGTGGCAATGGACACCAATTTGCATGGATTCCACTTGCCAAAGGTAACTATGCCCTCCCAGTCTCAGATAGCTTAGTCCATTTTTTACATCATCTTAAGAACCTAAACTAAAGGTTGACACATATTCCTGTCTCAAGAGATCATTTAAATTGTGCAGAGAGATAGTATACCTGCTAAAATACTAGTTTTACCCCATGCATCTAAACCGAAATTTACAGATATAATGGGGAAAGAAAACTCCTTGGTCAAATGTGTTTAGGTAAAGCCTTTATTTGCTGAAGGCATCTTAGCATCTTCCTATGCTAATATGTGCTGTGGGATGTTCTGTATGGCAAATGTGTTGCTAATAAAACACTGATTGGCCAGTGGCTAGGCAGGAAGTATAGGCGGAGCTAACAGAGAGAATTAAGGGAACAGGAAGGCAGAGGGAGTCACTGACTGCCAGCCACCACCAGGACAAGCAGCTTGTAAAGATGCCGGTAAGCCACGAGCCATGTGGCAAGGTATAGATTTATGGAAATGGACTAATTTAAGATATAAGAACAGTTAGTAAGAAGCCTGCCACGGCCATACAGTTTGTAAGCAATATAAGCCTCTGTGTTTACTTGGTTGGGTCTGAGCGGCTGTGGGACTGGCAGGTGAAAGAGATTTGTCCTGACTGTGGGCCAGGCAGGAAAACTCTAGCTACAAATATGGGCTCACAACAGTCAGCAGTTCTCAGCTAGATGTTGCTTGAGGAAGCAGCTCTCAAGACCAAGGGGCTGCACAGGGTTTCCTGAAACTTACACCCTCCATGCCCCGAAATAGTTACAATCCCTTCTGCTTTTCTTTTCACCATGGATTATCAGAAGTCAAAATTTTCTTGGCTGTGACAAAATACCCAAGATTTCAGTTCAGCATGGCAAGAAGGGGTGAAAGAAACAATCAGATCTCATAATGGTGGCCAGGAAACAGAGACAGCCTACAGGAGGTGCTTTTGCCCCCACCTTTTTTGTTTCATACAGGTCGTCAGCCTCTAGGATGGTTCTATCCACAGTCAGGGAAGATCGGCTACCATTGGCTCATTATCTCTGTAAATGTCTTCACAGATACTAGCATAAGATGATGCAAACATGCTACAGAATATGTGGATGAAAATGATGTGTAATCATGTTCATGGCACACCTCTACTGTTAGCTGTTAGCTGCAGATGTGGGTCTAAGATAGCAAGGGGGCAGCCTGCACTAAGGTGGTTCTTGGAATTGGGAATGGACATGACAAAATCAAGAGAGATTGGAAGAATGGGTAACGTCACTGATAGAGTAGATGAGTCAGTGTGAGGTGAAGACACACTTTGGGGAGTCCAGGCACCATGTCAGGGAGCCTGATAGACTGGGCTTACTTACTCTGCTTCCTTGATGTGCTCCTAACCCTGAGGACTGGGTTCAGAGTCCTCCATACTTAGGGCTAAGAATGGAAAAGCAGAGATGAAAGACTCATCATTTCCTTTCATAGACCTGCCAAGGTCCTCACTGTAGGAAATGGCTGAGTTGGTCTTTATTCCTGCCTGCCTCATTATTCTTCTTTTGATGCTAACATGTCTCTTCCTAGAACTGTATAGACTTCTTCCTATAGACTTGTGTTAAGCATAAAGAGCAACTTAATGAACTGGAAAATCCCCGGAAGGCACTCACAGTCACTGTAAAGCTATCCAGACAAAGGAGAGGTACTAAGTAGAAGAGTCATGCATGAGAGCTCAAGAACTATCTACCTCTTTACCTTGCAGGTCTATTCCATATATCAAGCCTTGACTCTTTGATGTCATTTCTAGGGTACCATGCTTCTAACCAACCTAACAGCACTACACAGGGACCCCAAAGAGTGGGCCACCCCAGAAACCTTCAATCCAGAGCACTTTTTGGAGAACGGACAGTTTAAGAAGAGAGAATCCTTTCTGCCATTCTCAATGGGTGAGTTGTGATGAGCAGGAGAGTCCAGAGCTCCACCGTAGCCATTCCCTGCTCTCATTTCCCATAGTCCTCTGCTTTAATTAAAGCATCTCCAGATGGCCCAATGTGACTCCATTTTGCTTTTGGTTGCAATGCTGCATTCCCGGGCCTTGGTGCTGCTTCAGACCCACCCTAATTCTCACCCTCTCTTGCCTTAGCTGGGTGTTTCAGATTGTTTCATTGTTTTCCAAGCACTAAGAATAGACCTATACTCTGTCCCCTCTTCACTAAGGTGGATATGTGCCACCTTCATAAGATTTTTCAAGGATGCACTCTCACAGGGGAATGGAGTTGATTTGAAATGCAATGGTGAGGAGAAATGGGAGAGTGGTTGCCTACTCAAAACAATGGAAACATGAAACAATAATTGTAAATAGCATTTACTTAACTGGATTGAGTTCTGTCTTATCCAGGAACTCCTTGAATAAGTAAATCTTTTGTCTTTTATAATTTTAACTATGCTTTAAAAAAATCTAGTTAGATGTATTTGTGCTCTACAACTTGATGGTCAGGGAAGGGGATATAGGGCTGACCCTATCACTAGTGCTTCCCAGCCAGCCAGTTATGAATAAATACTTGTAGTCATACAATTGTTGAACCAGTAACAAAATGCCCTAGTGTATTGCAGTTATTGGCTCCTATGCTTTGCACATGTATTTTCAAATAATTCTGCACTTCCTTAGTTCCATAAGTAAGTACTGAGAATACATGTCCAGCATACAAATGAGAGCAGGAAAGTAGTGGGATAGGAGATGAAGCAGAGCTGCCCCTTGGAGCATGTGTCCCCCTGCAGCCTTTCCAGTTGAAATTAGTCATCACTGCAGAGGTAAGGACACAGATCTAGCCAAGTGTGCTGTAGCTAGAGCTCAGTGTCCACCAGATTTTCTCCCACTGAAGCTTGTGTTTCCAAACACTGTCTCAGAAGGTGACTAAATGCTGCCGAGAAGCCACACTGGAATGCTAGACATGATCAAATTTGGTTGATTATCTGAGGCAGTGTTACTTCTCATGACACCGAGGCTCAGAAAGGGAGGAGCCTGAATTTCCCTCATGCTAGTGTGGATTCAGAGCCAGTGTTTTTTGGGGCTGGACTGCCCTGGGTGTGTCTGGCAGGACTAGTTCTGACCTTTTTGTCTTTCCATCTGGTACCGTCTGTCCTTTTGTTTACTGTTCTCAACTCACTTTAATAAGAAAGCTGATAAAATATAGAGACTCTGTCCAGTCTTCAGCTATATATTTCACTTATTCAACTATTCTTTTCCTTTGTTTTTTTATTTTATTGAAAATAGATTTTTTTCTCTTATACAATACATCCTGACCATTATTCTTCTTTTGATGCTAACATGTCTCTCCCTAGAACTGTATAGACTTCTTCCTATAGACTTGTGTTAAGCATAAAGAGCAACTTAATGAACTGGAAAATCCCCGGAAGGCACTCATAGTCACTGTAAAGCTATCCAGACAAAGGAGAGGTACTAAGTAGAAGAGTCATGCATGAGAGCTCAAGAACTTTTATAGTTTCCCCCCCTCCTCCATTCCTCCCAGCTCCTCTCCATCACCTCTTTCAGCAAGATCTACTCCGGTCCTTTTCTTCTTTAGAAAAGAGCAGGTCTCCAAGAGACAATGGCCACAGAAGACAAAACAAGATACAATATGACAAGCCAAAAGCCCTCATATTGAGGCTGGACAAAGCAACACAATAGGAGGAAAGGAGTCTCAAGAGCAGACAAAAGAGCCAGAGATACATCCACTTCCAATGTTCGGAGTCCCACAAAAACACCAAGCTGTCGGCTATAACATATATAGAGAGACCCTGGTACAGACCCATGCAGGTCCTTCGCTTGCCATTTCATTCTCTGTGAGCCCATATGAGCCCTGCTTAGCTGATTTGGTGGGCCATGAACTCCTGGTGTTCTCCATCCCCTCTGACTCTTAAAATACCCCCTTCTGTGATTTCCTGGATTCTGAGGGGAAGGACTCAATGGAGACTTCCAAGTTAGACCCTCTTCCTTCATAATTCCTGGCTGTGGATCTCTGCACCAGCTCCTGTCTGCTGCCAGAGGAAGCCTCTCTGATGACAACAGGACAAGGTAGCAGTCTATGAGTATAGCACAATACCATTAGAAAAAACAATTATTTTTTTGCCAGTCCAGTTTGATTCTACCCTAGGATTCTTTTAGTTTATGAATCCAATTCATGAAATGGGAAAAGTCTAGAAGTATGACCATTTTTATATTCCAAACAAATGCTTTGTGTGGTATTTCCTGAGACTGGTGAGAGGGATGTGAGCAGACCCCCGTCCACGGCTTCCCCAGGAACATGTTCCTCCAGGCCCACTGCTGCCCATGCACATGCCTCTTCTTCATAGTGCAAAGTCCTCTTCCCTTGGGAGTTCATGGCTCATCAGTTTAAACTGTCCTTCCATCTGCACCAGCTGTAAAACAAAAGCGACAACACAGAGAGACTCGCCGAGAATTATAATATTTCCTCTTAATTACTGACTTCATTAGCAGGCAAATTATCTCAGACAATCACCACAGCATTGCAATTATTAGTAATTATGGAGGAAAGACATTAGTGTCTACTTTCATCTAATAAGTAAACCTTAAATAAGAAAGGGGTTCTTATTTTAGACCATACACACACAGAAGTGGCAGAGCAGCACCCATGTTTTTACTCCCAGTTGAGTTCTCTCTGAATAACAAGCAAATTTAAGTGGCCTCTCTAGTTAGGGACCCTTCAAGTTTAAGATTCACCGAGTGCATAGTCTGCGTATCAGCTAGCATCTTGATGCATCACAAGCACTCCAAACTCTACCCCATAGTAAGAGCCTGTTGCTGCTCACAGGGTTCCAGATTGGTTCAGCATCTTGGCTCCTCTTGGCTAGCCTTCTGGCTGACTGCCAGTCTATGGTGATCCCAGCTGAAGGGCAGACATCTTCGCACATTATCTCTAGCCCTCTAGCAAACCAGCTGTCCATTCTCATTGTGGCAGTGCAAGAGGGAGAACAGAAGCACATAGGCCTGGTGAGGCCCAGTCTTAAACCTTCTGGTGACAAGTCACAATTCAAGGGAAGAGAAGTTACGTCAGTCTGTTTGGAATAGCATAGAGGTCATGGTGCCCACAATGTGGAACCAAGGGTGGATGAAGACTATCCCTGTTTTATTGCCATCATCTCAATTTATGATGAAGAAAAATAAAATTCTGCATAAAAACCAGTAAACCTGAACATGATGGGCAACCCTCAAAAACCTGCTCGGGTACCAAAGCAAAGTGAATTTTTTACCCCAGTTTCAGTTGTTTTTTTTTTTTTTTTGCCATCCTGCTGCCTTTTCTTGCCAATTCTATAAGTTTCAAAGGAAGCCACCTTGGGAAAGTAGAGTGCATTGGAAGATTTTTTCTTCCGTAGGAAAAGATAACTAGTAACAAAGTTATTATCTGTGCCTCATCACTGAAGGTGAAAAACTGTACTTACAGGAAAGTGTTCTCTTTTATGCCTTCCTCTGTGTGAGTCAACAAACGTAACAGTTTCATAATAGGAAAGAGTGGCAGGTTTTCTATTTACAATGTCATCATAGAACATAAGGGCAGGGTTTGTGAAGACCGTTGGCGATAGCCTAGGTCAACCCTCTTATTCCACTCAATAGGTCATTTTTTCTGGTTTTTGGTGAAAGGGAAAGGGTCCAAGCAGCCTTTAGCCCAAACTGTCTGTTAGCTTTCCCTCACTGAAACAATATCTGTGATGAACAACTTCTCAGGAGAAGTTTTGTTTGGCTCATAGTTTCAGAGGTCTCAGTCTGGTCATGTGACCTGTGCCTGAAGTGAGACAGAGCATTTGTAGTAAGTGTGGTGAAAGAATGTCACTACCTCATAGGGACTAGGAATCAAGGAAATGATGCCTCCAGGTTCCAGATATCCTATCAGGGGCATGGCTTAAAGACCTACCTTAGGTACATGTATTTAATTTTCTACCATTTCCCAGTAGTACATCAGTTGGCAACCAAACCTCTAACTTGGAGCACCTGATGACAAGTGAAAAAGCAAAAAATTAAGCTACATACATTCAAGTTACTTGGTATAGGTGAATGCTGTAGTATCACTCAAGTTTCCCAGTTGAGTGACTACAGTCCACAAGGTAGTGTGCGCATGCACACTCATACACACACAAAGCACTGATAGTGCATCCTTGAAGAGATGTACCCTTTACTGATTCTATAAGAAATGGATTAGTAAAAGCTACATATTGTGAACTTCCCCATCTTAAGGGAGTGGGTTTTGTCTTGTCAGCCATTCCAGTTTTCTATTCTTCAGTCTTTGAAACCCTCCATTCATAGTAAATCAAGAAATGTCAGACTTCTCTAGCTCACTCAAAGTAGACCACCTTTTGATGCACATTTCATATACCCTATCAAATTACCCAGCCCCACTGTTAATTAACTCTGAAAATTATAGTATTAAATGCATCCTGGGAAAATTGAAGAGATCCTATCTCAAATGAAATGGTTAAAAGAGAGATGGGGTGTAGCTCAGTGAAGGTATACTTTTGAGAATATGCAAAACCCTAGATTCAGCAATTATTAGGAAGAGAGAGAGAGAGACCGAGACAGAGACAGAGAGACAGAGAGAGAAACTGAACAAGTGAGGTGGGGGAGGCAAGAAAAGAGAAAAGAATAGGAAAAGGAAAGGATAGGAAAGCAAAGGAAAACAAAGGAAAGCAAAGGAGGAAATAAAGAAAAGGAAACACCAGCATCCTCACTGGTCAGCATTGTCAAGGGACAGACTGTACACTGTTGTAGAGGAATTTCTAAACAGTCTTATTAAATAAGAAACACAGAGCCAAACACAGAGGTAATAGCCAAAGAGATCAGAGAACTAGCGAAGAGTTCTCACCACTACCTTATTTTACCACCTCGCCCCTGTTGCTTCCCCAGAAAGAGCTTCTTCCTGTGTAACCTGTGTTTTTATTGCCTTTATGTTCTGCTTTCTCATTGGCTCTAAGCCCAGCCACATGACTTCCTCATCACTGCCTGTCTATACAGACCTCCAGCTCTCTATGGTTGGTACTGGGATTAAAGGCATGGGTCAACACGCTTGGCTGTGTCCTTGACCACACAGAGACTCTGCCTGCCATGTGATCGGATTAAGGGCTTGTGCTACCACTGCAAGACTTCTGCTTATGGCTCGCTATGTGACCTCACTATGTGACCTCTGATCTTCAGGCAAACTTTATTTATTAACGTACAAATAAAATCACATTTCAGCACAATTAAAATATTCCCACACACTGTATGTGCTACTAGTATGAGTGTTATTTACACAGTCACTCATAGTGCTAAAATGGCCTTTAACAAGTTGGAGAGTGGGAAAAAAATGGAAATCAATGGCCGTTCAAAAAAGTACTTGTCCAGAACCAGTTTGTACATCACAGTAAACTTCTTTTTAGTTAGAACAGCTATTCTGAGGCTTTGGACTCTGTTTTGGATTTTACACTATTACTCTCTTGTTCTTTTCTTTTTCCACTAAAAATGTATATTTAGGAAGAAAGGAAGCTAGTAGCAAGTTACTTAAGGTAGCTGACATGGTAGTTCAGCTGGTAAATTGATTGTCTTACAGCATAATGTCCAGATTGGATCCCTAGAACCTGACAGAAAGCTGTGTATGTCAGCATATTCTTACAATCCTTGTGCTGGCTGACCAGAGACAAAAAGACCCTGGGACTCACTGGCAAGTCAGCTTAGCCTGATTAGTAGTGACACTGTCTCAAAAACAAATACATACATAAATAAATAAAGTGGATGGCACTTGAGGATAAACACCCACAGCTGGCTACTAACTTCTACAAATACGTGCACACAAAGTGTACACACAATGAGCACACATATGCACAAATACATCTACACAAACGTGGGCTTAAAGATGGAATAGAGACTATGTAGAACTCTGCAGTGCTGTTGGGATGCATGGTGAGGATGTTCACTGAGGGAGAGAACAGTGACATGCTAGGGTTGTCCTGGACCATCAGACACCACTGGTGTGAACCCAGGTATTTAATAGAGAGACTGACATGTAGGTAAAGAAATGAATATTGACACAAATACATATGTCAATACACACACTTAGATATAAACACCATGTATATAACTTGAGGTGACCTAGAGCAATGGCTTCCAGAGTTGTGAGAATGTCTCCTGCCAGGTCTTACCTTCCACATATCATTAGTCAATGCAATGAACCAGGAAACTTGGGAAAATGACAATTTCCTGGGCTGGCAAAGTGAAAACACAAGTGTGGGACATATTATTGGGCCAAGGTCAGGAAATGCCACCTTGAATGTGGCTCCAACGGCCAAATCAGCAAGAAGTTAGACATAACCAGCTGGACACAAAGTCTAAGGTCAGCTCAGTATTTACAGTAGGAAGTTGGGGACACCAGTCCCTCCATGCACTAAAGTCAGCTGAGAAAGTGACTCATCTGTTTTTGTCCTGCAGGGAAGAGAGTTTGCTTGGGAGAACAATTGGCCAGGTCTGAGCTGTTCATTTTCTTCACTGCTCTCATGCAAAAGTTTACCTTCAAGCCGCCCATCAATGAGAAGCTGAGCCTGAAGTTCAGAATGGGCCTGACCCTTTCCCCAGTCAGTCACCGCATCTGTGCTGTCCCCAGACTGTGATGCTGGAGAAGGAAAAAGAAAAGGGTACAGAGAGAGATGGTGTATGCCCTGATGCTGCTGGACCTTTTTCACATGAGAGGAGAATGATGTCACAGAATGAAGGCGATTCAAGAAATATTGAAGAAATTGGACTAAGAAAATTGAATTAAATTTCTGGACTGTTGACCCCTAATTTGGTGGTGGGCAAATCATTTATGAGCTCAGTGGGATATCTTTTTATCTAAAAGTTGCAAGGAGAATGATGATTCCTCCCATAAAGAGAATGTACTGAAAATGAATTGCTGAATTAAAAATGCTAAGTGCATCACGATTCACATCTCAAAAGGTGTGCCTTCAATTTGCCTTGTTCCTCCTTTCCTAGACATGCATTTGTTTCTGGCCCATTGAAATGTTGTTTAAAGTGGTGCAGAGAGAGAACAGGATCAGAGCTGAGTTTCTGGCTGCATCCACAGGAAAGGGCCATGAAGACTCTTGTAAATGACAGATGTGTCCCTCACATGTAGCTTTATCTCCAAGTAGTCCTGGAAAGCAGCCATTTGAGTTTCCTCTATTGAGCCTTTTTTTTTATTTAGATCTGTACTCCATTTTTAATTTTTTTTGATATCACATTTCTAGGGTTCTTTATACATTTTGGATATTAGTCCTCTATCACATGTGGAGTTGGTAAAAATCTATTCCCATCCTGCAGGCTGCAGCTGGTGGTTTCTTATTTGGTAAAATTATATTGTTCTCTTAATACCCACATACACTCATGGTGTCTCTCTAAATGTGGAAGCCAAATGCTAGGAATTACTTCCTCTACTTGGTAAGAATAGATGCCACTGGACTTTGAAATCAAGAATCATGATAATATATTCAGTATTTATTATAATTTATCAATAGTATATTATACATCAGATGTCAGTGGTAAATATGAGAAGTTGCAGGCCTTACCATTTCGGAACATATATTCTAGTCTTGATGGGATTGGGAAAAAGCGATTATAAACCAACAAATTAATTGGCATTAGTGTTCCCAACTTGAGGACAGATGCCCAAAACAAAAATTTAAAAACATGGACAGCTCTAAACACCTTTCCTCACTTTCATAACTGCACATTAAACTTCATGGGAAGGGAATTATTTCAGAAACTTCCCAGTGGTGACTTCTCTCTGTTATGTGACAGGTGATACACCCTTATAAATCTGGCCACCCCCACTGTCAAGGTTCAAACCCCAGACAAATGGCTGATGTGCCTATCTGCATATCAAAGCAGACCTGGCCTCCAGGTACTTCCAGCATCCCTTAGACCCTAACCTGTTACAGGTTATGGTTGGCATACCCTACCTAGATGTCCAGCCCAGGGCCTGGGCTGCCCTTCCCTCAGATGCTCTTCCTTATATAATCAAGACATTTAGGTTACTTGATACTTTTTATACCTTTGGCCACCTGCCTGCTGCACCTGGTTCCGCTCTTTCCCCTCTCCCTTCTCCTCTCCCCACATGGCCCAGCTCAGTCTGATCATGTCTACTCTGAACTCTCCCAGATATATGACTATGCTCTCCCACATATCTGTAATAAACGTTCTCTCCCACCATACACCTAGGAGCAGTCATGTCCTTTCCTTTTTATTTCTTTTTTTTTTCATTCACTCACCCCACCACCCCCCCACACACAATCTCTCTCTTCTGAAAAGGTGATGTGTGGTGCACACCTTTAAGCACTGAAGAGGCAGAGGCAGGTGGATCTCTGAGTTTCAGGACAGCCTGGCTAACATAATAATTCCAGGCTAACCATAGCTACTTAGTGAGACCCTATCTCAAAATAATAAAGAAAAATGTGAGGCCACTTGGTGAGACCTTGTAGCCTTTCTCTCCTTACAGCTCTCACAAAGGGCCTAATCTCCTCCTCTGGTGCCAGTGACCAGAGACATGTAACACAGGCCACATTTTAATTACTTTGCCTCCTGCTGTGGGACCTCTAACCCTCTCAGAACCTTTAAGGATGGACTTCACTTTGTTAGCTGGTACTGGCTGCTGCTCTCTTCAGAACCTTGCCATGCTGTCAGTGGCGCTGATAGTTTTATAAAACTCTGACCTGAAGAACAGTTAGTCTCAAGGACTCTCCCAAATCTACCACCTTTCCTCTGGGTCGCTAACATCTAACACACACACACACACACACACACACACACACACACACACACAAACACACACACAAATAATTTTGTTTTAAAAATTTTAGGTTTTTTTTTTTTAAGAGAAAAAGAGCATGAAGGTTGGTAGTGGGTAAGATCTTGGAGGGGTTGGGGTGGGAAAAGCATATGATCAAAATTCATTGTTTAGAATTCTCAAAGAATAAACAAAGGCATTTTAAATGTTTAAAAATGATTTATAAAGGGGAAAGAAGGAAGAAAAGAGGGAGGGAGAGAGGGAAAGAGGGAGAGAGGAAGTTC
>CABHPQ010131002.1:0-46623 GCA_902168405.1 Peromyscus aztecus | reverse complement strand
ATTATTATTTGGACCAAAAAAAAAGCCACAATAACTTGGAAGAAATTCTCTAGAAATATCTAGTGTTAGCACAATAATGATTACCAAATGTCATATTAGGGAAACTAAGGATGTGATGGCCAGTTTCTTCTTCCTCCCCTGGATCAAGTTAGCACATGGAAGACCAAAGGAAAAAGGCATTTCATTTTTACACATTTAGGATTGGTTTTTCTAAGGAGGAAATCCACTTGGCATTTTTAAAAATCATACTTTATATGTGTATGACTGCAACTTTCACATACACATATTTTATCACTTATGTTCACTAATTGCCAGTGGGTGACCCCAGATATAGCCTGTTTGGGAAACAGGAAGTAGTGTGCTGGATTACATCACTGTATACCCTTAGCAATGAGATCCACGGGCTGGGAATGGGATGCTTTGTGATGACATGGTGGCTCTTGTAAGCCTCGTCAGTCCCTCTGACTTCTCTCCAGTACAAGGTAGGGAATTACTCAATTTCCCTCCTTTAATAAAAAGAGCAGTTAGAGTCCCAGTGACCAGACCCAAGTCACCCAAGTCCTTGAAGTATAAGGTCGCTGATGAAGCAGTGTCTTGGAGGTGTAGCCAAAACTTCTCTGCCAGCAGATTTTTTCAAAAGACCAACTTACTAAAGCTCAGGCAGTGATTTATTTCTAGCTGCCAAAAGGAGGGTCACTGTTGGCTCCTGAATGGGCAGCACGTCATATCTTCGCTATCCTTGACTTTCTGGTTTATAATTGCAGTAATCAATATTAAGAACAGTCTCCAGGAGAGCACTCAGAAATGTGTCTTGTAGACCAACTCTCATGCAAGCAAAGATTTGTCCATAGTCACAAGAGAGAGTAGGGTGAAAATGCCACCAATGAAACTTGAAAGAACAAGGAAAGCTATCAAGAGGAACTGCCCGCCCCCTAAGCTACAGGCCTTCAACTTCATACAAAACTTTTCATTATAATTCAGTCAACACATCTATCTGGCATAAAGTACATGATAAGTGCAGAAAAACTAATAGTAATAATAATAATGATGATAATAATAATAGTAATTAATAATAATAATAATAATAGAAGAGACCAGATAACTCAGGCTCCCTTTTAGCATAGCTTAAAGACTGACTTAGCATTAGAGATAAGCCAATTCAGTTGGAGACGTTAAATTTTATAGTAGCTGTAATGGAGACATTGTGTTAAACAATCATATACATTGGTTTAACTTCAAACCAGTCGTTAAGAGTTGTGAAAATTACCCAATCTCTTTGTTCATATCTACATTTAGGTGCCATAAAATGTACTAATATATACTTAAGGTTTCAATGGGCTGTTAAATAGCTCTAACACTCAGGAAGTCTTCCAAATTATCAAAAAATAATTAATATAAATGGTAATTGAAACCTTTTAGGTTAGGTCACAAATAACTATCCAGAGACAGTGCAGCAGTTTGGATGTTAAAGAGACTGCGGCTGGGAGAAGCCATTTAAAAAGGAAGCTGTATTTAAGATGTCAATTAGTGCTTGCCCTTGGGATAGGTGTCCTGCACCATGGAAACAGAGGTATAAGAGGTGGGAAAAAGGAGTTGGGAAAACTCCATGTGTTGTACTGTGCTGTTATTGATTCCAAACAAACATGTCAAGTGAATATGCTGAGCATATGATAAAATCCACAAACACAAAATCTTTAAAGGCAGAGATAAAGAGGGAACCTCAAAAGAGCAGAGCCCCGTTACTGAGTCCCAGAGTAGAACCAACATCAATTCTGAGTTCACATCCACACCGAAGTCATGCCCTATGCCCTATGCCCTGGATGCCACACAAGACCACCATGGTTCTTGCAGGGAGCCCCTCTCCATAATGACCCATAAGCATGAACTTGTACCAAAGAAACCTTAAAATGAAATAATTACCAAATGCATGTTAAATGCTGACCTGAATAAGAAAATCAAATGGATGATTCTTCATGACATGATGCTTATTCTTATTAGAAAGAAGAAAAGGAGAACAGTAGCCTAGGTGATATTTAACTAGGAAGGAAATAATTTCAGTAAATTACAAGCATGTGTTGACTTAGTTGTGTTTTATTACTGAAATACAAGAGCACTTGAATCCAGAGGAAGGGATCAACTGTGTCCTTGTCACTTCTCAAAAGTGGCAGCAGTAGGAGCTCTGCCTCTGGACCTTCAAATCAGTTTCAGATTATCCTTTGGTGGGGATTTCCATGACACTAGGCTCCTCAGAGACAAAGTGTGTGCACAGTCTTAGAGAGAATGTGGTATCTGGCACAGAATGACTCCCCACTCACAGTTCATCTAAGCGTCAACATCTTGCTTTTCCCACACAGGCCTTACTCACCTTCTTGGGAATTATCAACTCTCATGTCAAACTTGCTTTTGCTCTCATGTCATATTGCTTTTACAATATGGCATTAAAACATCATTGCTCTTTACAGGAACAACCACTGGTTCTTTTCCCTATTTCTGAGCTTCTACAAGGCAACTCCCAATAAAGCCTTTTCTCCAGCAGTCTTCAAGTGAAGTAAACTTGTAAAGGCCAAAGAACAAACCAGAAAGAACTTGGATTCTACCCTAGAAGTATCTGCCATGGTGGTGAAAATAGAAACTTCAGAAACACAGGACCAGAAGGAGTTTCTCCTTGCTCATGCGGCTCATAGCAATTGATGAGTCAGAGCTGACTCTAAAGATATAAAGATTTGAACTCATCACCCATTCCTCACTACCATCCTCAGCTCTGCCTTTCCACTGCTCTCACCTGGGACACTGAAGTGCTCATTCTGTATTGATCAAGAAAAAAGACATACAAATATCCACAATCTTCCCTCTTTCAAGCCTCCTCCCACCACAACCAATCCCATGCGTAAGGCTTAAATACCCATAAATGCCCCTCCATGTCTCTGTTTCCGTCCAAGTAAATAGGAGCCATAATATCAGAATTGGGCTACACAAGAGGCCTCTCAAGTCATCATGTATATGTCCTATCTTCTTCCAAAACATTGAGCAAGTGCAGGTAAAAAGCCATATGGATGCCACCAACTGCTAGATGGCTACTGGTTAGATACTGACTGTTGACAGCTTTAAAACCTCCTACCTGCCAATAAGTAGTCCTCTCTGATCTAAACCACAACCCACGTGGGTTTTCTCCCTTTCCCAGGGAACTAGGAAGTGCCCCTCACCTTTCTTGCAGAGTGGTATACAGGCTTGTCTTTCTTTCCCAGCCCACCTCCCCCCTCATTGCAGGTACTTTACACTAGCCATCTTCCTGGGCACAATAGAAGTTCCAAGAGGTCCTTTATATATGTCTGTCTTGTCTATCAGTACATTCTCAGTATCTACTACAGAGTAAATATTTTTTTTAAAAAAATAGTAAGTTAAAAGTGAATTTATAACAATAGACAAATACACAGTAAAAAACAACCAGAAAAAAAGCTAATCAAAGCACTCCAGGTCTGGCCTAGGTTCACATCTATTGCAGTGACGAACACCCCGATGAAAATCAGCTTAAGGAAGAAAGGGTTTACTTGGCGTCTATTCCAGGTTATAGTTCAATATTGTGGGGAAGTCAAGGCAACAACTCAAAGCATCACATTCACAGTCAAGAAAAGACAGAATAAACACAGAGATCATTGCTTGCTTACATGCTGTCAGCTAGCTTTCTTCTTTATTACATTGCTCAGGACCACCTGTCTAGGGAATGCTGCCACTCACAGTGGGAAAGATCTTCCTACATCAATTAGCAACCAAGACAAGCCCCCACAGACATCTTCACAGGCCAAACTGATTTAGACAACCCCTCATTGGGATTCTCTTCCTAGGGGATCCTAACTTGTATCAAGTTGATGGTCAAAACTAAGCAGCACAGATGTCTTACAGTGAAAATTCAGTGTTGGGAAAACCGATGCCTCAAAATGGCAAAAGAGACCAAGTAGTGTACAGTCATTCAATAATTCTTCCCAAGCAGGAGGTGTGAGTGGGGTAGGGGTGGGGTGAAAGGTACAGCCAGCTACCACTCTCTAGGGCAGCATTATTAAAATAAGGAAGCAAGTGACCACTGGGACTAAGGGCCGGAGACCGAGGATGGAGGACAGGGTTTGTTTACACAGCTTCTATGAAACACTTGATGCCCCTTACCTGACACTTAGCAGTCATTCCCCCTGAAATTGAGTGAATGGATGTTGGTTATAATGAATCAGGAGCTCTGTGGTTTCAACCCATCCTCATGGGCCCAAAGTCGTATCATACAAATATCGTAAATTCTTACAAAGATTTAGACTTTTATGTTAAAGCTTAGTTTAGTGTAAGACCACAGGCAAATCAGCTCACCTTTCACTAGATCATGAATCTTCAAATTCATTCAAGATATATTTGTTCAGAACCTACTACATTGGTGCACTTTTAGTCACCGTGACAAAAATACCCAAGGTAATCAAGTTATAAAGAGGAAAGGGTTTTCTGATCTGTGGTTCAGAGATTTCAATCTTTTGCTATTAGGCTGTATTATCTTTGGGCCTCAACACAATGCATCATGATGCGAGCACAGAGCAAAGGAAGCTGCTCACAATAAGACTGCCTCAAGGGGAAGGTGGATAAGGGAGACAGAGGCAGACAGACAGACAGACAGACAGACAGACACACACACACACACACACACACACACACACACACACACAAGGGGGGGCAATCCCAATATACTAAGGACACAAATTTGATATCTTCAACATACCATCTGCCAGTCAGTCTTTGGCAGAACCAGAGAGAGATTATTGAGCAAAGCAAAGTACCTCTGACCATGAACCTTACTGCAGAAGATCAAAACACAAGAAAAAGGGTGTCGAAAGCACACAATTTTTAAGTGATTCGAGATAACTTATGATAGAGAAATAATCCACAGACTCAGTAAAGAGAGTAATTTGTAACTTCAGGCAGGCCTAGGAGAACTCTTTATTACCCTCCAGAGGCTAGGCTACATGAACTCCACAGTGTCAGCAAAGAACCCTAAGAAGGAAGGCCTTATGATGGGGAGCCATGCCATCTGAGTCCCCATGCCTCTCACCCAGTGCTTAGCTAGGAAATCTCCCTCTTCACTCCTTCAGTCTTCCCTTCTCCTTACTATCTGATGTATTCCCCAGGGATCACTGAGGATGCCCAGGGCAGCAGACTCTGTGGTGGCTCACATTCTATGATAGAAATGCTTGTTGTATTGGAGAAGGTTAATCTGAGTTTAAACACATTAATATCTCCAATAATTAACAGATTTTAACCTCAAAAGGGTAACCTCTATGACTCAATGACTGATCAGTAAGGGTTTTTTCCTGGATTGGAAACAGAATCTATGAGTGATGAACTGGTTTTTCAAGTCCTTTGTGAATATGTCCTTTGATGTATCATTATAAAATGTTGGAATTTTAATTGAAAGGTAACTTATCTATGAATTACAGGAAACTTTTTAATTATTTTGTTACCTGTTCCAATAACAGAAAATAGTTAAAATAAAAAATGCATATTTAAAACGCAATTCCTACTTCCAAGACTTTGCTCAAATTAATGAAATTACAATATTTCATATGCATAGTTATGTATTGGAATTTGCTCCATCATCCTCCTAACTGGGATTTTGACCCCCAAAGTAATTTTTCTTTTTTTATAAATATCTTTATTTTATAATTAATTTAATTTTACATATCACCCACAGATTCCCCTGTCCTCCCTCCTCCCACCCCCCCCAGCCCCCCACCCCCCAAACTACCCCTCATTCCCACCTCCTCCAAGGCAAGGTCTCCCCTGGGGATTCAGCCCAGCCTGGTAGATTCAGTTGAGGCAGGTCCAGTCCCCTCCTCCCTGCACCAAGGCTGAGCAAAGTGTCTCAGCATAGGCCCTAGGTTCCAAAACGCCAGTTCATGCACCAAGGACAGGTCTGGGTCCCACTGCCTGGGGGCCTCCGAAACAGTACAAGCTCATCAACTATCTCACTTATCCAGAGGGCCTGGTCCAGTTCCATGGGGGCTCCTCAGCCATTGGTTCACAGTTCATGTGTTTCTACTAGTTTGGCTATTTGTCCCTGTGATTGTTCCAATCATGGTCTTGATACCTCTTGCTCATATAATCCCTCCTCTCTCTCACCGATTGGACTCCTGGAGCTCCACCTGGCGTTTGGCCATGGATCTCTGCATCTGCTTCCACCAGTCACTGGATGAGAGTTCTATCATGACAGTTAGGGTGTTTGGCCATCTGATCACCAGAATAGGTTAGCTCAGGTACCCTCTCAACCATTGCCACTAGTCTATAGTGGAGGTATCTTTGTGGATTTCTGGGGACCTCTCTCACACTCTGCTTCTTCCTATTCCCATGGGGGTCTTCATTTATCATGGTATCTCTTTCCTTGTTCTCCCACTTTGTTCCTGATCCAGCTAGGACCTCCCACTCCCCTAAGCTCTCTTTCCCCTGACCCTTGCCCACCCTTACCCCCCTCACCTCCGGTTTGCTCATATAGATCTCATCCATTTCTCTGTCGCTGGGTGAGTCCTGTGTCTTTCTTAGGGTCCTCTTTACTAGGTAGCCTCCCTGCAGTTGTGAGTTGCAGTCTGGTTATCCTTTGCTTTATATCTAGTATCCACTTATGAGTAAGTACATACCATGCTTGTCTTTCTGAGTCTGGGTTACCTTACTCAGGATGATATTTTCTAGTTCCATCCATTTGCCTGCAAGCCTCATGATGTCATTGTTTTTCTCTGCTGAGTAGTACTCCATTGTGTATATGTACCACATTTTATTTAGCCATTCTTCAGTGGAAGGGCATATAGGTTGTTTCCAGGTCCTGACTATTACAAATAATGCTGCTATGAACATAGTTGAGTATGTGTCCTTGTGGTATGATTGAGCATTCCTTGGGTATATGCCCAAGACTGGTATAGCTGGGTCTTGAGGGAGGTTGATTCCCAATTTTCTAAGAAAGCGCCATATTGATTTCCAAGTAATTTTTCTAAATCCTTAGAGGAGAAGAGCTTTAAAATACAACTTCAGGGGCTTAGCTAAACAAGTTTGGGGCATGTATTTGATGACATACCCTTACACACATAGAAATTGCCAAAACAACTAATTTGTGGTCTGTGTGATTAGATGTCAGCATGTTCTAAGCTTTTTCACACATCCATGCATGTACTGCAACTCACACTTTTCTAGAGACATTAGTCCCAATCAAAGACTCCAAGAGCATCCCATGCACAGAAGACCTCTATAGCCAGAAAGATTTCAGCCTAAGGATCTTACCTTGTCCCCAGGAAAATCTTCAAATAAAGCTGTCCTCCTGTTAGTAACCAGAAAACAATGTGGGGAGAAATTAGGCTAAATGATAGCATACAACTACAACGTTCATATAAATAATACCCTCTAGCAAGCGTTACTTCTCTGCTCGGTTCTTCATTACACAGATATCTTATTCTCAACCAGAAATTCGAAGGCCTTAGAAAGCTGTTGCTCTTCAGTTTGGGGATGAATGAAGGCAGAATTACACTCAACAGCCTTAGGCTCCTGGTATCAGAGCTAGAAATTCACGATTGTGGTTTCCAGACAGGAGAAGAGCTGAAACAGTCCCAGACCCATCTTTTATGTTTCATAGAGTAAGAGCAACCCCACCAAAGAATACAGATAGGTACCAAAGTCTCCTATCCCATCATATCAGCAATGATGAAAATAACTTCATAATTAAGCACTCTTAATTTTTATGACATATTTTACTATTTCCATGTATCTAGCTGTTGAGTTCTCCAGAAAACCAAGTGGGAAGCAGAGCAGATAGTGCAGAAGGAGACATTGAAGCTCAGTGCATCAGGGGGACTTGCCTGAAGTTACATGGCCAGGAAATAATGACCCCAACATAGAGATCTTGTCATTTGATTCATACTGCAATCTTATTATTTTTCATGTTTTTTTAATTAGGTGCTTGTAGTAACTGAGCTATCTCTTAATGCACGCAGAATAGTTTTTTAAGTCAACATTCAGGTTCAATTTGGCTGTCCTCTGCAGAATATTCTGGAAGAATCTCAAGAAGAGCTTGGTTCCATGCCAGTAGAAGCTCTGCTATGCTCCTGCTTTTCCTTTTAAGGCATTTAGAATTCCAGGATGCCTCAGACAGCATCTTTCTCTCCCATCAACAACCAAATCCCTCAATGAAAACACTGATTTCATGGGCAGCATATTATTTTTTATCTAATTTTGAAAGTCATATAAATGTAACCTGAACAAATGTGCTCTCCTGCACACTATTCCTAAATTTCAGTCAAAGTTCTTGAGTAGTTAAGCATTTTTCTAGAATGTTATGCATCACACAGTGTTTGTGAGCCAAGGAGGGGGGAGGGTTATTAATGAAAAACAGAAAAAAAAAAGGAAACCAAATTCAAGTAGGAGAAACACTCTACCTTACTTCACAGAAAGAAGGAAAAGTAAAGCGGAGGATTAAAGTGACTGATACTACTGGTGTGAGTCCCTCCACTGATGTGTTTTAGAAGTAGATCTCTAAGGTCAGAAAACAGTTCACACAGTCATCAGGGTTACAGGTATGTCTCAGTAGTTCTAAGAATTTTAAAGAGTTCCTCTCACAGAATATTATCTGGAGTGCCTCATTATCCTTCCAGGGTAGATGTAATCAGGCCTGTCTTTCATCTAAAATGACTCCAGCTCCTTTAGAATCCCATAAATTTGTTAAAGAGATAAAGATTCTTGTTTGATTTTTCTTCCAGAATGTTTGATAAACTTTCACTAAATCAAAAAATATGCAAAGCCTATAGAGTGGTCTTTCAGAAAAATTGAGGCAGCTGAAAACAGGCTTAGTGCTTGGGAGAAAGAAAGAAGGGAAGGGGAGGGTTGGGAAGAGAAGGGAGGGTTAGCAAGAGAAGGCGGGAGGTAGGGAAGGGTGAGGTCAGAAGGGAGTCAGGCAAGTTTGTAGTCATTGGTTTTGTGATATCATAGTACAAGACACAGCTTCGTTACAAAGTGCTAACGAGCTACAGAACACTGGAACCTCCTCCTCCTGAAAATAACCTATAGCCCAGAGTCAAGTGCAGCAATTTTTTGCATTTTAATTCTCCTCTTATTTGGCATTGAAGCTATTAATTTCACACAAGCTTTTTATACACCCAAATATTAAGTATAATTTTAAAAATTTAATACCTTTAAGCCAAAGTTTACTATTTAGATACAAGAAGGGTATATTAGTTTCCTGTGTAACAAATTAATACTCTTGGTATGAACTTGGTAGCTTAGAACAACTCAAGTTTTTTCTCTTGCACTCAGAAATCGAAATGGGTTTCCAGACTAGGTCATGTTCTGTCCAGAGGCTCTGGGATGAATGTCTGCTCCCTTATCACCTCTGCACCCAGAGGGACATTCCTGGATATAGCTAGAATTTTCCTGCCTGGCCCAGTGTTAGGACAAATCTCTCTCACTCGCCAGTCCCACAGCAGCTCAGACCCAACCAAGTAAACACACAGAGACTTACATTTCTTATTAACTGTATGGCCGTGGCAGGCTTCTTGCTGACTGTTCTTATATCTTAAATTAACCCATTTCTATTAATCTATAAGTTGCCACATAGCTCGTGGCTTACCAGTATCTGAACATCTGCTTCTCATCATGGCAACTGGTAGCATCTCTCTGCCTCAGCCTTCCATTTCCCAGAATTCTCCTCTCTCCTTGTTCCACCTATATTTCCTGCCTGGCTACTGGTCAATCAGTGTTTTCTTTATTAACCAATCAGAGCAAAACATTTAACATACAGAACATCCCACAGCACCTGGACCCTATGCTGAGGCTGCTCCTTCGTCCTCAAGGCCAACAGCACAGCATCTTCAAGCTGTCTGTGCCACCCCACACTGCCCTCTGTGCCACCCCACACTGCCTTCTGTGCCAACCCTCTCCGCCCTCTTTTTCCAGGGGTGCCTTGGTTAGACTGAGGACAGATAATGCCAGATAATCTCTTGCTTCCATATCTTCAATCACATCTGCAGAATTCCTCTTGCCATGTGAGGTCATAATCTGCAACTTCATGAGTTGGATACTTGGGCCACTCTTCTGCTACCACAGCAGAACTGGCTTCTCTTCATGTCAGCCACTTTAAACTCTTCTCCAACCACCTGTGCAACTGAAAACATGGTTTTGAAGATCTCTTTCTTAAAAAAGACCCCATCTTTGTAATCTTTTGTAAATAAAGATTCTATTCAAACTTAAATTTAACTCTTATGTACCATGAACAAAATGTGAGATAG
Source organism: Peromyscus aztecus (assembly GCA_902168405.1). Classification (NCBI taxonomy): domain Eukaryota; kingdom Metazoa; phylum Chordata; class Mammalia; order Rodentia; family Cricetidae; genus Peromyscus; species Peromyscus aztecus. The sequence goes on along the minus strand of CABHPQ010131002.1, from coordinate 36,337 downwards.
GATACTTAGGGTTTTTTTTTTCCCCAGATAGAACAAAGAGGGAAAAAGAACAAATTCACTCTCCATCTGTGCTGGGACATCCACCTTTGACCCTGTGTATAGGCTGTGCTGGTTTGGGGGCTTTGGACTTAGAGTGAATTGGACTAGCACCATGGCAGGTTCTGCAGCACACAGAGAGCAGACGACAGGATTCCTCAGTCCCCACAACCATGTAAGTCAATGCTTTATCTTACATGTACATGAGAGATATTTGTATATCCTATCAGTTCCATTTCTCTGGTAAACATTGCTAATGCATGGGTTTAGAGTGTACCAGCCAGAGCATGGCCACCATGAGGCTAGAGACATCCTCCCTCCCATGCATCTCACATCACAAAACCCTACTTGCCTGTATACTCCTTTTTGTCCCATATATTTAAAGCATAGACATCTAAAACTCTCTTGCATGCAGGGCCTGATTAAACCCAGTGTGATTCATGTGAGACTAGTTTCCAAAAGCCATTAAGTCCATTAAGCAACTGAAAATTAGCAACTCTTTAACAACTTGATGGAAAGCAGCTTATGTAACATTGGGAGTGTGTGGAAAGTCTGACAGAGATCCATGAAATAAGTGTGAAAAATGCATGTCTAATAGGGCTATGGCAACAGAGGGCTCCGAAGAGAAGCTAGGAGAATGTGCAATGTTCCAGACTACTAGATGATACAGGGACTGCACAAACAGGAGAGTCTCAGCCGCTGACAGCAGGACAGACACAGGTTATCACAACCCAGGCTAGTCCCCAGGGGTGCTGGCGGCCATCCCAAGGCCATCCCAAGGCCATCCCAAGACAACAGCTGCCTAGTGGGTACTTGGATTGACTCCTGAAGAGCAACTTTCACAAAAAGAAAAGAAGAAATAGTTCAAAGTGAGTATGAGATCTAAGCATCAGGGGACGGTGTGGTTTTAGTTCTTTGGGTTTCCTCAAAGCAGTTCGCTGGAAATCCAGATGTGTCATCAAGGCAGCGGTGGATTCCTCAGAGGACATCACCTCTGCATCAGTGGTAACCAGGGCTGTCTCACATGTGGATGCTGACAGAGCCTCTCTCTTACTGAACCATTTGTGCATTTCTGCATGCAGCTGCTTGACATTTATGAAATCAATATGAACAAAATCTTTTTTTCTACCACACATACTACCCTTATATCCATTATATCAATATATAATTGAATTAAACAAATTAATAAATAACTGTGTCAATTGTGCTACCTATCCATTGTGGATGACACAGCACTGAATTTAGCTCGAACCCTGCCTTTACAGAGGTACTCACACACAGCACTGAATTCAGCTCAAACCCTGCCTTTACAGAGGTATGCATACACATACACAGATGACACCCACACATACCCCACTTTATACACACATCTATGAACACACACACATATCTATACACACACATTCATATAGCAGAAGTGAACACACTGTACAGCGCACACACACACACACTTTTTTCTTTTGCTGAAATAGATCTTTTTCATATAATATATCCTGATTATAGTTTGCCCTCTCTCTACTCCTCCTAGTTCCTCCCCCACTTTCCCTCCCTTTTTGTCTCTCATTAGAAAACAAATAGGCATCTAAGAAATAATAAAATAAAATATAATAAGGTAAAGCAAAAACAAACACATTGGGATATGACAAAAGAGACAGAAGGAGAAGAGTCCAAGAAAAGGCCCCAAAACCAGAAATAGATGCAGAGAGCCACTAGTTTGCACATCCAGGAATCCCACAAATACACAAAACCAGAAGACATAATACGTACACACACGACCTGTGGGGAAAAAATTTAAATAAAAAGAAGGAAGACAGCTGTTCATTCTGAAATCTGCACCGCACCCCACAATGGCAGAGCTGCCCCACCAAATCCTGGTGCTCTCACTTCAGCTTGTCTCCATGGATGAGGAAAATATCATTCGTTTCACTCCATTCATACTGGCCGCTGGCTCGTTACTTTCCTATCAATTACAGTAACATAGGAAGTGCAGCCAGAATAAGTTCTCCTCAAACCTGGAGTGGAAGGGGAAACATGCCCTTGTGTCAAGAGTTCAACTAGCCATAGGCCAGAGGAAAATCAAATTCTGTCAAGCCTATTGATAACTACCCATTTTTTTCTTCACTAAAGATCCATGGATTGAGTTTAAATATTTTAGAGCATGCTCACTAAAAGTCTATGCAGGAGCCAGTTCCAAAGATGACGTTGGCTGCTCTCAAACGACTTGTGGCATCAGTACTTGCTACTCAAGCTGAGATGCAGGAGAAGCAGCAACAGCATCTGCAACCTCTAAGAATTTGGGGATCTCAGGCCCAGCCAAAGCCTGAATCAGTATCTGCATCCCCCTAGCATCACCAGAGCCTCTGGACCTCACAGTGGGAGACCCTGGGGGATAAGTACAAGAGGAAAAACAAGACTAAAAGTACTTCTCTCCATAGTCCCCTTCTCAAAACACTGGCAATTAAGTCCCATAATTAATGAAGCTAAGGATGACTTGTACCTCCTTGACTATCCTAAACATATAATTAATATATAAAAAGATCACTACACCTAGGAAGTCTACAGTGAGTGACTCTTCCCCAGCTCTTTGTGCAGAAAATGTCACCAAATAATCTAAGGGGAGGGCTGGAGAGACAACTCGGTGAATAAAGTATTTGTTGTGTTGCCCAAGCATGAGGACTATCTCAAAAACTAAGTTGGAGAACTATGAAAGAAGATACCTGATGCTGATTTCTGATTTTTACATGCACACACACACACACACACACACACACACACACACACACACACACGGGGGTGGGGGGGAGGGCAGGGGAGGGAGAGTAGGTAGTTTGCAGCTTAGCCATGAGCTGATTCCTTTCAAACTGGTTTCCTGTAACCAAAGCAACTCAATTTCCAGATTTAGAACATAAAAGCAGCAGCAAACTAAGCTAAAGGGTCTTACTCTTCCTGCTCACGGCTTTGGTATCAACTGATAGGAAAGGCTGAAAGAAGCAAAGTTTTGGATCATCACAAGGAAAACGTTTGCTGCCTCTTCCAAAAATAATAAGTAGTAACTATGGAAACCAGACAAAACTCAGAAATGCCTTACCATTTACAAAGGGCAAAGTAAGTCACTTGCAAAACAATCAACCTGGGACAAATCCTCCCCAAGGAAGAGCCTGATATGCAGAAGATAATCACATAGATCTGTTACCCAGGCACCATCATAGACAGTTCAAAAAAATTGCTATGGAATTGTTAAAATACATGTTTTTATAGCTGGATTATGAGTGAACCCCAAGCTACATTTTCATGTAGCCAGAAGATAAAATTGAACCTGTTGTGGAATAGAATATATGTTTAACTATGTAAAGATGAATTGTATTTGTTTATGTTGAAGAATAACTGCTTAACTATGTAAAGATGAGTTGCATTATTTAACTATGTAAAGATGTGTTGCTGTTTCACCTTGCTTGCCTAAGGCATCTGATTGGCCTGATAAAAAGCTAAATGGCCAATAGCTAGGCAGACAAGGGATAGGTGGGGCTGGTTGGCAAAGAGAATAAGCAGGAGGAGGAATCTAGGATTGAGAGAAGAGAGAATTAGGAAGAAAGAGAGGAGATGCCAGGGGCCAGTCAACAAGGCAGCTGCCAGACAGACAGCCACAGAGGAAGCCAGAAAGTAGGTCATCCAGAAAAGTCAAAAGCCCCAAGGCAAATGTAGATGAAGAGAAACAGGTTAAAATAAGTTATAAGAGCTAGTGGGACAAGCCTAAACTAAGGCAGATCATTTATAACTAATAAGTCTCTGTGTCATGATTTTGGGACTAGTGGTCCAAGAAAGCCTGCTACATGAACCCTTTTTGAGTCAGTTAAATTGTTCACTGAAAGGCATTTCCTTTTGGGGGTGAATTAACTATTGAAAGTCAGGAGGATAGCACATCATCAGTTTTAAAGACAAGAAATTTCTAAGATATATAATTGACATTTAGGGGAGATGAATGGCTTCCAGGATCTCAGCTACTAGGCTTACTAACCCAGTCCTCTAAATTAAATTCAAATTAAATTAAATGAAAAAATGAAAATAAAGGTGGACATTCTTTGCAGAAAAAATGAATCAGAGCCATCTGTTGAAGCCAAATTCTGTCCAGGGACCGCCACCAAATCCTGCCTCCTCAGCTACTTCTCCTGCGTGCCTCCCTGGATGCTCTTCCTCCGGCCCCACTTACCTATCCAGCAGCCTCTGCTTTGCTTTCAGATTAATGGCGCTCTATGTTCAGACAAATGTGTGCACTGCTTAGTGTGTACAGGGGACATAAGAAGAAAACAGCCACTTTATTTCAAAACAGGCAAGATGCTGAGTCACAGCAGAAAGGAGGAATGGGCTATTTAACGTGTGAGTCTCAATGATAGCTTCATAATCAAATTGACATTTTTATCTTTTACCTACTTTTTTTTCATTTCTTAAAAGAGCAGAAAATACTTCTGAGGTTTCATAGGTGGAGGCTCCTTTGGGGTCATCTGCAGCTTGAATTTACCACTATCATGGGTAAATGAGTAACTCTGGCATATTATAAAGTCATAAATAAAATGTTGAGCTCTACTCTCCCTGGCATATTAGGTGAGTTTTTGACTCTTTTTGCATGTCTGGTTGGCTTGTCTTCCATTCTCTATAAAGCATGTCATCACCGGCCACCACTTCATTGATGCATACTGACTGGCAGAAGGAGAGCTAACATCATGTGAATTCACGTTCTAGTTATGACCTTCCTAAAGCAAGTATCCCACTTTGTTGTAGAATATTATTTTAAGGTGTGTTAGTTTTGTTTATGTTGCATTCTTCAACTCCATGAAGCTGTGTTACTGTGCCTGTCTAAAACACCTGATGGTTTAATAAAGATCTGAATGGCCAATAGCAAGGCAGGAGAAAGGATAGGTGGGGCTGGCAGGCAGAGAGGATATATAGAAGGAAAAATCTGGGAGGTAAGAGTAGTAGTCAGAGAAGGAGGCCACGGAGTAAGGGTAAGATTTACAGAAGTAAGAGAACAGAAAAAGCCCAGTGGCGAAAGATAGATGGGGCTAGTTTAAAGTTAAAGAAATAAGCTCGCTGGGCAGTGGTGGCACACGCCTTTAATCCCAGCACTTGGGAGGCAGAGGCAGGCAGATCTCTGTGAGTTCGAGGCCAGCCTGGGCTACCAAGTGAGTTCCAGGAAAGGCGCAAAGTTACACAGAGAAACAAAAGAAATAAGCCAACCTAAGGCTGGGCATTCATAATTAAGAATGAGCCTCCATGAGCGATTTACTTGGGAGCTGAGTGGTGGGCCCCTCAAAAGAGTTAAGAGCAAAATCAAACAACAACAACAATAATACTTTCAACTAAAATCTAAATACAGTGCTAAAGTCTTTCCAAAATATTGTACAGAGCGTGTTGCTAATGGAGTGGCCAGAATAAATGAACATATGTGAGCACATATGTGAGTGTGTAAATTCGATACTGCTCTCTCCCATGGTGTTAAAGGGGGAAGAGAGACATACATGCTTCGCCATCCAACTCTAGACCCAGAACACCAGCAGCATTTCACCCAACCTGAAACCAGCCTTAGCCAGCTGCCTTGTCCATTTCAGCTGTGTTTTCATCCAGTGCTAATTCTCTAATTTACCCATTTATTTTTCTCAAACCACGTAATTAATGCTGAAGGGAGTCTTTTATAGGCTCGCCACTGGGCACTCTGTCTTAAGTGGAAGGGAAAATTCCTCAGATATGTTTCCAATCAGCATCATGTATCGAAGCCAAGAACTAACAACCCAGCACAGTAAACTATTACAAAACCCAAACAATTAAGGGCTTGCCAGCACAGGCCAAGACTGAAAAGACCAAGTTCAGACCAGCACAGACTGCTTTTTCAGGGCTGCCCATCATTCTGTCCGCCATTCATCCTATCACATGCCCAGCTTCCCCTTCCTTTGGTTCACTCTGGTGCATTTTCCCTACTAAAGTGCTTGCTAATACTTGTAGATCATGTGCCTCTGCAGATATTATAAGGACAGTTGTCATAATGGACACTCAGACCTTCATGAAGAAAAGTGCTAGAGGGAGCAAAGTGTCTCCTAACCCCACAACTCTTAACACATGAGTCCATGAGGAAAGATGGTTCAAAGTGCCAAGTAATACCAGTTCATGCTGTGACTCTTAATGGGAGCCCAGAGTGAGTCTACCCATCTACACATAGATAGATAGATAGATAGATAGATAGATAGATAGATAGATAGATAGACAGACAGATAGATGATAGATAGATAGATAGATGATACATACATACACACATACATTATAGATAGATAGATAGATAGATGATAGATAGATAGATAGATAGATAGATAGATAGATAGATAGATAGATAGATAGATAGATAGATAGTCATGTTGTAAAGCTGTGGCCTCCCCTCCCACACAGCTCTCAGCTGTTCAGTATCCTTCAAGCACCTGCTCATTCCAGAATACTGAACATCCTCCTATACCAGACTCTAGAGGACACAAATCCCAAATAGATAAATTACACAAGAGGCCAAGAAGCATCAGGAAGGGGTGGTGGGGCAGAGAAGGGAGGGAGTAGCCCAGAAGGGACTTTTGAAGAGGAGGGCACTGACACAAGTTGTGAAGGAGGTTAGACTCAGAAGGACTTTGGAAAGGTCAGGCAAGAAGTGGTGGCTGAGAGGAGAGAGGGGTGGGAAGCTGCCCAACAACATCCAAGAAGTCATACCAACGATGTGCATCCATGACCTGGTGTGACCATGAGGATGATTTAGTGTGTGTGTGTGTGTGTGTGTGTGTGTGTGTGTGTGTGTGTGTACATGCACATGGAGGCCCTAGATCAATGTTGTGTATCTAACTAATCTTATGAAGATGAGGTCTCTCCCTAAACCCAGAATGACTGGCTAACAATCTCTAGGAGTTCTCCTGTCCCTCCCCTTCCTCTAGTTCTGGGATTATAGTCACACATCACGACGCCCAGCTCTTACATGCAGGAGACCATCCTCAGGGGCTCATCCTTTTATGGTAACCAAGTTACCTGCTGACCCATCTCCCTAGCCTAGGTGACCTAAGCTCCATCCCGAAACCCCTATGGTGGAAGGAGAGAACTGATTTCCACAAATTGTCTGCTCACCTCCACGTGTGTACACACCATGTCAGGCATGCCCACACATGGACACACACATACAGGAAAAAAAATAAATGTAGGTTAGTTAATTAAAACCATAACTATAGTCTAGTCAAAATGAAAAATTCATACAAACCCAACTGTGAAACATTGTGCAAGTTTCCTGATCCAAGCTCCTCAAAGCCATCAGGGTCACCAAAAACAAAGTCTGAGAAATGGTCAAAGAGTTGAAGAGTCTGAAGACATGGTGAGTAAAAGCCCCATGATGTCCTGGATGGGGTTCTGGACAGAAGAAGGGTGTGAGGGGAAACCTGAGAAAACTGAATGAACTGTTGACTTCGTTAATGATCATCATTAATGATAGTTCATTAATGATACATCATCAGTACTCAGACAACAGAACCACACTATCATAAGAGGGAAACAGCAAAGAAATGTGAGTAGAGTGAACAGAAACTCCCAAGCTAACAGTTGCTTTTCTGCATGTCCACAATGTTGAAATTGTGTTTTGTTTAAAATATGCAAGTATCTTCTCCCCACAATACTGATTCTAGACTTAAAAAAAATGTGTTCAGCAAACAGACTAAAAGAGATGAATTTGAAACAACTTCAGAGATTAATCATTCAGAATCATTCAGTGTGTTCCTGCTAAGTGGGTTATCAAATCAATCAGAGGATCCAAAGCCAGCCACTGCATTTCCTTAAGGCTCTGAATTATTAAGTGCCCGCACACACCACCACCACCACCACCACCATTACCACCCATTGATTCTAGCTCTTTCTTCCATGCCTATAAAGTACTAGGGAGACTTCCTTTCCTATCAACTGTCCTTCTCACAGCCAGAGTCCCCCCCAGCAAAAGCCCTTCCTTTCCTTCATGCCATGAGTCCCTTTCACCTCTGTGCAGATCTTAGGGTGCCCAGGAGGCGGTCCCATCTCCATGGAGGTGACTTGTGCACCTTCTGGAAGCATTCATCAGAGATGACAGCATTGCCTGGTGACCACACGGGCCACACATCAGATTTGATAATGAAGTACTGCTGTCTCTCACCTGTGCCCTCAGGCTCCTCTCTGTCTCTGTGGGTTCAGGCATTGGTGAGATGCCGCCTGTTTCCTGAAGAACCAGACGAGTTATGCTCCAGAAGGGTCCTAGGCAGCCTCTCGTGCAAGTGACCTCATCTACACTGCAAAAACTCTTGGACAGAACTCACTTCTTCCCTGTCATCTCTGCAGCCTCATGTAACATACACACCCACAGATTACTCAGAGAAGGATGCTGACAACCTGGACGAGAGCAGGCTAATGTAGAAAAGGACCACACACCTTGGGAGCACTCAGGCTGTGTGGGCTGTACAGAAAAGAAGGAAAGCTCAAGAAAAGAGGGCCCAGAAAGACAGCTCCCCCCCACCAGGGTTTCTGATTCTCTCCTTCAGACAAAAAGAAAAAGAAAACAATTTGTATATTCAACCAAATCTTCGAGTTCAGTGTAAGCACCACACTGATGATATTTAATGGCCACTGGTACATATCAAATGTGTTTCCGAACAAAGGCCACTGTATGTTTCCATGTCACCCCTGTGCATTCCAGATGTAGGATTCCTGTCCACTCTTGACAAAATTGCTTTTCAATTGAAATCGAGTCTGCCCAGGCTTTCATACACTTGGACACATGTGGGCCCATTGCTTATTATTGAAATGGGATTTTTTTTTCTTTCCCAAAGACTATGCAAGTATACTCTTGGAGTTTTTGTATTTTGTCAAATTTGATAAAGCAATTAGTGAGTGATTAAAGTGATTTAATTTGCATAGCTAATCAGAATGTTTAATACCACCTCAAGAAATCTATTCTTTATTTATATAACAGAAACAGATGACTTCAATCTAGGGATTAATGAGGCTGAGAATAAAGCTGAGAGCAGAGAGCACTGAGGTGGCCACTTGTCCCCAGAGGTCGAGGTGAGTCCAGCAGAGGTGAGCAGAGCAGCAGTTGCCCACAGTTTCATTTTCAATGTTATAATGTGTGTACCCCGACTCCAGCCTTGCCACAGTCCCAGGAAAGATATGAGCTTCTTAGAGAGGGCGGGTTTGGTTTCTTCAAGGGCAGCCTGGTGGCTGCACACGCCTTTAATCCCAGCACTCAGGAGGCAGAGGGAGGTGGATCTCTGAGTTTGTGGCTAGCCTGGTCTACACAGTGAGTTCTAGGACAGCCAGAGTTACACATAGAAATCCTATCTCTAAAAACCAAAAGAAAAATATTTAAACTAAAAAACTTTCATAGTGTTTTCATGTTGTAGCTAAAATTACAACCTTTCCATACTGTAGAAAAAAATTACTTATAAAAGCTCAGAAATCAAAACAAATGCAATATAAGCCCTGATTCTTTATACAAATATGTAAAAGGCCAGAAGAAGGGCAAAGGGGAAGGAAACAGGTGTTGTGGATATTGCTCTGCATAAATAAAATGCTGATTGCACCAATAGTCAGGCAGGAAGTATAGGCGGGACAAGCAGAGAACAGAATTCTGGGAATAGGAAGGCTGAGTCAGAGACCCTGCCAGCTGCCACCATGAGAAGATGTTGCTGGTAAGCCACGAGCCACGTGGCAACTTACAGATTAATAGAAATGGGTTGATTTAAGATATAAGAACAGTTATCAAGAAGCCCACCGTGACCATACAGTTTATAAGTAATATAAGTCTCTGTGTGTTTACTTGATTGGATTTGAGCAGCTGCGGGACTGGTAGGTGAGAGACATTTGACCTGACCATTGGCCAGGCAGGACTGGGGAAAACTCTAGCTGTAAACAAGACTCAATATTTTATCAGCAAGTGAGAAATTACCACTGAATAATCACCCTCCTCCACCCCTAGCTGATACCAGTTGGATATGGAGCCGGAGCAGAATAGTATCTGACAACAGTTGGCTGGAGGAGTAGTAGACACACAGGCAAAGATGAACAGGAATGCTTAGTAAGCACCAGGAACTTCACTCTGTGAACCAGATCCAATGCAAGGGAGCCAGGAGGCTCCCCAGGGACAGGGAAGCTCCCAGGACCTACCAAGGCTTACATCAAAATGCACAGGGTTTCCTCCTTCTTCACCAGGGACATGACCATGGAGTCTAGTAGTTCCCCACTACACACACCACATTGAGGTCCACCCAGAACTTCAAACACCATGCTATTTGTAAATAGGATTTTTTGCAGATGCAATTAGTTAAATTACAATGAGGTCATGCTGGATTAATATGGATCCAGTGACTGTTGTCTCTGTAGGAAGGCCATGTGAAGAAACAAACCACACACAGAGAACTCCATGTAACCAAACATGAAGATCAAGGAATGCCAAGGATGGCCTCCAACCATTTGAAGCCAGGAGCAGGGGTAGGCAATGTCAGGAACTCAGAACTGTCTCCTGAAGGAACCAACATGCAACATCCAAACCTGAAAGAACTGAGTGCTGTTGCAATCAAATATGGGGTAATTTGTTATACCAAATATGGAGTAGTTTGTTACAGTAGCCTCGGGAAAGAAATACAGCTATTAAAGACAACTATACAAAATAATGAAGACTTTTTGGTCAGACTGAAAGGATTTTTCACATTCTCAACTATTATTAACACAATTACAAACAAATAAATATGAACATTAATATGTGTGTGTTGGATGTTTGAGTCACTTAAAGCTTTGGATTAAACATCAATGATGTCTAAGAGCAAGTTAATAAAACAGAGGGAGAAGAGAAAGATGGGTAGGCATGACATACATAGTTCAGATGGTGATAAGACATACAACAAAATAGCACATATTAATAGTAGCACAATTGATTACACAAAAATGCCAATAGTGTGTCATTACTGAACTACTGAAACAGATTGTTTAGAAGATTTTTAACAAGAAATTGAAAACTGTCATCTGTCAACAAAATCTGGCCCACAGATGTTTGTGTAAATAAAGTTTTATTGAAACATGTTCACACACACACACACACACACACACACACACACACACATCTGCAAGCTGCAAATGGCTACTGTCATGCCACAAAGGCAGCAATGAGTAGTCAGGACAGAGATCATGTGGCCCTTGCAGCCTGAAACATCCCAGGTTTAATTCGACATTTACATCAACTGACTGGCAATAACTTTAAGAGAGGATGAAAGTGATATAAAAATAAGTCCTTAACTGTGTTCCCTGACTGTTCAGAAGTGATATAGAACCTGAGAAAGAGCCTGGGGTCTGATGGGATAGGTCTTGTGCTGGTTCAGATGTAGAATGCCACCCGCTGACTTGTGTTCTGAATGCTTAGTATGGGACTTGTGCAGCTTGAGTAGCAGATATAGGGCATGAAGGAGAGGACACAGAATATTGGACTGGCCCCTCCTTCCTCTGCTCTCTGCTTCCTGATCCTCCATGAGGAGGGGAGCTCCCCCACAGGCTCCTGCCACCCTGTCCCCTAAACTGTCTCTGTTAGGCTTCAGGGTAACAGGTCCCAAAGCAGCTCACACTCAGGTGGAAAGCAATGTCCACTAGCAAGGGTGGAAAATGATGGTAAAGTCTGTGCATGGCCCTGTCACAAAAGCCAGGGACACTCAAGCAGTAGGACACCAAGAAATGCACCCACTTCTTTGCAGGCCCTGTCCTCGATGAGAACAGTGAGAAGCATTTGAAGAGGTCAAATTTCCTTGGGCAGGAAACTGAGAAATACCAATTTTCTTTAAACACAGAGCAATATAGATGGACACGGGATCCCAGGAATTTAGGAAAGTTTATTCCTCTTTATGCAAAATGACAGCATCTAGAGCAAAAGGGTGCATTTCTGCAATCTCTAATCTTGACTAAGGTTTGAACAGAAAGATGAAGAACTACAATGACTGCAGAAATTCTATTTTAATAACTATGAGGAGACCTAGAAGCCCTGGGATCCCTTCATATAACGGCCAGACAGAAAACATGAGAAAAGCTGCTTTTCTTCATTAATAAACCACATATTCCATTAAAAATGTAACTGCTACAAAGCTTGAACTGAACATCTCACAGCAACACTCTTGCTATTGAAAGGCACTTCCAGGGAGTGTGATGAACCAAAAAGACAGAGAACACTGAATCCAGACAGCACCCCTCTGTCCATTCCCTCTGACTATCCAGCTTATCAAAAGACTATCCAGCTTATCAAAATATGTGGATAAACATTTACATTTACAATTAGTTAAAAAGCCAAGTAGGACGCATGTGCAAAAACCAGTATCTAAGTAAATATTTGTATGTTTAGATACAGGAGATTGAATGTCTCTTAGACTACATTTATGAGGTCTGTCATCAGGTAACATAGTTTACCAATTTGATCAAAATTAATTCACCAGTGCCTTCGATTATGTAAATAGCTGTCCACTGTCTGATAAAGATGTCAGCTTGGAAATAAGGATTATCTAGCTCAGGGAGACTAACCAACAGCATCCGATGTTCTCAATTTCTCGTGAAAACTACTCTGGCCTCTGTGTCTTTGCTGCTTTCCTTCCAAGGCCTCTGCAGCAATAGTCTTGAGGGCTACAATGGACTGGAGGCCCCAAAAAGTGCTGGGGCAATACAACTTCACACTGTGGATTCTGATCCTCGATTACCTTTTGCTGATAGCCAGAAAGAGTGCTGGGCAGGGAGCAGAGGCCAGGATTTGGATCCTGCTCAAAACATGGGAAGGCTACTTATAACAGGTTGACAGGGGCTAAATGATTGACACCCATCAACCTCCTCACACACGAGTGAAGAGCAGCACTCTTAGCTTCTCCCTTCCCTCCCTTTGCTTGAAGGACCGGATACCACCAAACCAATGGGATACAGATGCTAACATTAGTCAGCCTGCAGGGGCAAATGGCACACCACGCTCCATGTGAGAGTATTGTAAGGAGAATGCAATTCAAGCACTGGGTGAACACAAGACACAATTCAGAGACAGCATGAGTAACAGGGCTTAGCAGCCACTCAGAGACCAGATGGGGCAGGAAAAGCATTGACCAGAACTTGAATGTGCTGAGGCTTTGGGTAGAAGGATCCAGCTACATCTCGCTGTGGTTATCCCTCAAGCCATGAACCCATTTTCCTCCCTTCCTCTCTACAGCTTCTAGGGGAGAAAGTCAACCAGAATGTGCTCCAGAGCCTGGCATCTGCAGAGGATCTGATAGGGCAGTGGTAGATAAGAAACCTGCAGACTGCCCTTTCCCTAACATTGAGCTGTCTGCTCTTATGCAAAGTGGAGCAGCAACTCCCAGCCCTGATTGTATTTTTAGCAAATGTTGCTGCCTTCCTCCCACCCCTTCTCTTTCCCTGTGAAGGTGCTCCTGTGTGCAGTGGACCTAGCCAGGGAGGCAAACCAGCTGCATAGTGAATGGGTTTCTAAGTAGAGAAAGACATCAAACCACAGCGCAGCTATAACAATTTCTGTTCACTGGCTCATGCCAAGAGTCAGACCCACTGGCATTACAGACTGCCTGCTGTGGAGTATGCTAACAGGCTAACATACATGAACAGTTTCAAATGTTCACAGAGCTAGCACAAGCCAGGAACAACTTAGCAGATGACCAAAGTTCTCCTTCAGGGTGCATCAGGATTGTACTTCAGATACAACCTGCATCTGAAATCCTCTCTCATGACCACTACAATTACATTGCCCTATCAGTATGCTGAAATCACCCAGAAGGCCGTGCTGCTGCAGGAAACCGTGTGGCTAATATTCATGAAGCAAAAGCCACCACTGTACAAAGGATGCACCATTCTGTAATGTATAAGTTTGGCCTTTATGTGTTGTGTGTGGTGGTGAAGTTACCCTGTGTTAGCTCCTGAGCCCTGTAGGCAGAGACATGAAGGCAAGCGTGACTGCCTTAAGCCCAGGATCATACGTGACTTCAGTTCCCAGACACGGCACATGGGGAATGGTGTGACAGATGGCCTTTCCCACAGATGGCCCTATGCACAGTCACCACTCCCACACATTCCTCTGCAGTGTGCTTTGCCCCTCACTCATCAGGGCACACTTAATTTCTCCAACCTTGCACATCTGGGAAAGCCCTGGAACTGTGCAACCAAAAGTATTCAAAGGAAATAGGCCTGTGCCTGCTACTGGGCACAGCCGGAAAACTTTCATTTCCTTCCTCTGCAGAGGGAAGAAAGGCCATAGCCTGGCCCTAGAGCATCAGCTATGTAAATGAGGCGCTTCTTACACCCAGCTGTGAGAGGCCAGCTGTGCTTATGCCAGGGCCAGCCAAGATGTGACTGCAACTGGATGAGACCCAGGAAACTATCCAGTGGCGTTCAGGCTCCCAAGAGGACTGTACAGCAGAGTAATAAATGATGGTAGCTTGAACTATAAAACTATACTTACACTGTATTTATTGATTTAATTTGTTTTCTTTCAAAAAGAGTGAAAAAATAAGAAGGTCCTGCCAAAGAAAAGAAACGCCTTCTCTTGAGCTCTGGAAGGCAACGCAGGGTTTCAAGACAGGGAAGATGCTGAGTGGCAGCAAGACGTCAAGCTTCGGCTGTGTTTAGATGTGGTGCACATTTGCAGAACTTGGTACTTACGGAAAAGCCATTGAGTGCTGAGCCTATTGTGGCACTGCCCAGATGGTTCTGGTTATAATCGTCCTCACTCTTCCAATTCTGAAAGCACAACCAGCTGTCAGCTACACCAAGCCTCAGGAACCACTGACGATGGTGACCATGTGCTACAGGGATGGCAGCCAGCCCCTAGGGACAAAGGGCTTCCCATATGAGCCTGCCAACTCTGCCCCACACCATTTCCTCTTTGCCTGACTGAAGCAAAAGTCCACAGTCTCCTCCCTGGCTACCAGACCTGTCAACACCTTCCAGAGAGGTCAGAGTTCCACTTGACCACTCTGGTGGGCAGCCTGCCCTCTTGAAGAGCCGTATGCATGACCTGCCCCTGTTCTGTAGCTACACAGTTCCTCCCAATAGCTTTATGGAACAGGGCGATGAATATGAAATGCTGAGCCACTGAACCAAAATTACTTGAGCCATACCAATTTAAAAAAATTCAACAAGTAGAATTCTGACACCAGAGATATTCCAGACATTGACCCATAGGCCAATGGTATCAAGATATGGACTGAGCTGGGCACAAACTTTTTGGTCACATTATACACTACTGACCTGTCTTCAATGACTGCCCCTCCTAGTATTCAAATCCTTGTAAAAATCCCACGAGGATATTTGAAAGTGACCATCGCTCAGGTTGTTATTATTCATTTATTCTGTTCAAAGCTTTTCAAGAACAAGCTTGCTGGAGCAGAATGGATTTCTGAATGGAAGTCTTTTTGATAAGCTGTTGCTAAGCCAATGCTCAGACGCCCCTTTTGTACTTGCTGGTGTCATGTGGAACTTCAAGATATCATTTGGCTTGGGTGCCCTTTGTTCCCATCCAAATGCATGCTGAAGTTTAACTGCCAACATGACGGTACCGAGAGGGGCAGCGCTTTTAGGAAGGATTTATGTAGTTCTTCCATCGAAGAGGCCACCGCCAGCAAGGGTCTTCTCCATCATGGGCCCTTCGCTCCCTCTTCACCACACTTTGACTTGAATCATCATGAAGCCTCAGTAAAACATAGTAGGTGTATCTACTCATAGACTTTCAGAACCATGAGACAGAATAAACCTTTCTCCTCTGTGAACTACCCAGCTGCAACAGAAAATCCACACTAAGCCTTCTGAATGGATGCCTGAAACCCAAGTACCATTCAGTCCAGAGGACGTCACGCTCACATACTCAGTCGCTATTATCTTAGGAGCTAACTAGCCAGCACCACTTCTAAAGAGAAGGCAAATGCCAGGAAAGCACTGGGAAGCCCCAGAGGGAGGCATCATATCAGGGCATTTGCCAGTGTGAGGTATGGATGCCTAATTCCCTTCCTTGCTCTGGAGCTCTGCCTTCACAGTTCTCTTAGAGGTGAACACACCCAGATGTGCGCAGCACATGCAAACCCTTTGCTGAGTTTGGCACATACTATGAAGAACAGAATGAAAAAGCCTGGGAGTGTTCCTTGAATGGAAGGGAGAGTGAGGTACACATAGTTGGTGCTGATGGTAGGAGAACTGAGACACTCCCATCTAAATGACCATGAATCACTCAGTAGATCATAAGTATATTTATACATAGTCTTTCTAGGATGCATATGATTTGATTGAGAGTTGGAACGTAAGTATGTATATATAAATTAAATATCCAACACTAAAACACATTCATAATTGACAAATAAATCTTAAATAACAATACTCCTGCATAACAAAGAGTTAAGAACTCCTTCACAATGATCTGTTCCTTATTTTAAAATTTACCCCTAAATGGCCCTCTCTCAGGTTCCCACAAAAGGAGGGGAAGGGTGGACGTCACCTGCCCTGCCACCTCTGCCGTAGTGAGCTCACAACTTGGGAAACAAATGCTGTGTGGCATTTTCATGTTGCAGGACACACTGAATACTAGACTGAGCCCAACATGCCCCTTGGGGTCTACACACAAGGAGAGCTTGGGAAAGACAGAAATGGCTCTTCTCTGCAGAGACCCATAGAGGTTTCCTAGTGAGAACTTACTCAGGGTCCGAGAATCTGAGCTTGTTTTACCCAGCAGGGCTGCATAAGGGGATGATTTGACCACGGGCGTGGTTACCAGGTGTTTGGAAGGGTCTACACTTGGCTGTGCGGTGTGCTTTCATCTAGCAAGGGGGAGGTCCTTTGCCCCGCCTTTTGGCATTGTTATAAAAACCTCTTTTGAAGAGGCAGAGGGGCCGCTGGATTTTGATCCAGGTCCTCCTGAAGCTATCCTGTGTTTCTGTTTTTCTCCTCTTCGCTATCTTTCTATCTAAAAGTTTCTTGTCCCTCTCTCCTCCTCATAAGAACCCTTTAAAAAATGGGAGGTGGCTTCCCACACTTCTCTGGAGCCTGGAGACTAGTTAGAGATCTTGATCAACACGCTGGACTCACTTTAAAGAGGAGCATTCCCGCTTTCCCAAACTCCCTGCTAAAGAGCTGCAACAAAGGCAAGGTGGGTAGGCAGAGGGAGCTGCACTCGGCGAGGGGCTCGGCAGAAGTGAGCTTCAAGCACCTCTAGTTTTCCATTTCATGTCCCGAAGCTCTTCTGACACTTTTGGAAAGACCCTCTTCCTCCTTATCCTGACTGCTGACCACTTCCACACTGGGGAAGGACATCCTGCCACAAAAGTCAATTCATGACCTTTGTCCCCGAGAGAAACTAAGAAACCTGCTATGCATTTGGGGACCCTGTGAGACAGACAGAAATACTACAGAGAGATGACAAGCCCCAACCTTCCCTGTGATCCCCCGAAAAGAAGCCTGCCAATAGTTCAAGATTTAATTAGTAAACCTGAAGCCATTTTTTTTACTTAAGGCAACCTCTGCATGCAGAGAACTGCACCATCCAATATAATGTGCTCTCTGACAGACAGACAGACAGCAGAATGCCAGAGACCCAAGCATACACAGAGCTGTCTTATGCGATAAAGCCACCAACCCTTTGTTATGGTGGCTTGTACTGTAAAGGATAGACCTTATGTTAAAAGGAGAAAACAGGACTGGTGTGTACCTCAGGAGTAGAGCACAGAGCACCTGAATAGCACACACAAGGTCCTCAGTTCAATCTCCAACACACACACACACACAGAGAGAGAGAGAGAGATGGGGGAACACTAAAGGAATGCCACTTCAGGGGCAGTAATCTCATGTCTCTGCCATTGCTCCCAATTCCCTGCATGCCACTTTACCCCAGTGAGGAAGCCCCACCGAGGCAAGGCGACACTAAGGACCGCTTCTATGCTCCCTGCTCCCACGCCTAACTCTCCCTCTCTCCTCTTACCACTGTGACCCTGCCTCAGGCTCCTGGCAACTCCACAATGTTCAACTGACCCTGGAACATCAGTTTATGTTCTCAAGGAACACTGCAGAGAAAACGGCATCTGTTCCAGGACAAGGGATATCCCCACTGGAAACCAGGTGTAGAGAGAATAAAAACCATGCTTGGCTCCTGCACGCTGTCTTTTAGGGTACATTGACAGCCTAGAGCAAAAGCTAGGAAATGCTTTCCTGGAAGGCAAGATGGTTCCCCTCTGTGCCACTGTCTTCGGTGGAGCTAGCCAAGTGAAAGCAACTCCCAAGTCCAGTTGGTGAGTAAGACCGCAGTGTGAGCCCCTCTTTAGAAGCATAAGAGAGCACCATCTCTCCGTGAAGGCTTAGAAAAGCCGGCCTGGACACACACAGAACTGGAAAGCCTCAAGAGTGTCCTCCAGAGTCAGGGGCCCTGTGGAATGTTCGTATCGACTAGGAGGCAGTCAGTGTTCAACACACCAGACACAAACGTTTCCACTCTACCCTTCTGTCATGCCAATTTACAGCTAGGCAATAGAAATTGTCAGCATATAACTATTGAAATTAGCCCATATTTTTAGTAAACAATGGATTATTTTACTAACAAACAAACTCTAGGGGGGAAATAGAATCAATGGATAAGTCAGAGAAGACAGCGTTATGTATCTGTGTGAGGGTGGTGCCTGTCCCTGGACATAAGAGATACACACAGGATACTTTCAAGGAGAAGATCATGTGTGTCTGGGGTGACTGGGAGCCACACATGAGTCACAGATGTTTTCACAAGGGTAACAGTATCCCCCTCCCTCTCCTACAGATGAAAGACTGCTATGACAACCAGGTTCTTTCTGCCTTGGAGGGGCCCGCCACCCTTGTCCTTTGACCTCTCTTTCATGTACATGGGACAGAAGAAGAAAGCAGATTTCAGCTGTTCTGCATGTCCCTTCACAGTGTCACCGCATGTCCCGGCTGTGTCTCTAACAGCCTTCTTCTGGCAGCGGGTACAGCCTCCAGTCCTGCACAGCACACACCCTCATCCAGCTCCTGATTTCAGACCTTCAGTGACCTTTGTCCACAATCGCAGGTTAACCTTGTGTTTTCTCCAGAGAGTTAGATATTAGTTTTAACAAAGCCTCCCATGCTTGTTTTGGATTTCAGTTGACTATCCAATGATGTTGAATGTGCCAAACTGTCTGAGTATTCCACGCTGTGTTGTCTAAGATGCCATTACTAATTTTGGAGCATTGGAAATCATCCAGCGCTGAACACATTTGAACCTGATAAAAATAGCCCAGCTACCCTCCGAACACTTCAACCTACTGCGAGATCAACAGATGTGCTTCCAGTTACAATTCGGGTGGCACATCCGGATGCAAGAAAGAATTCCTTAAGGAGGTTTGGGGAATCTTCCACAGGTTACTTTTTAATAGATGTCTCACTTTAGGAGTCAAAATTAAACAACAGATAATTAACTCAGGATTTAATGTCTATAATTGTAAGCAGAGGGCTTAATGCATTTTAGATACAAAATACTCACCTGAAATATTCACTATAAAATAATACAACTTGAAATACTCCTTGGGTCTCTAACTACTGAACTGTGGTGCCTTTCGTTAAATAAATCCGATTAACTTAGTTAAATTAAATTAATGTGGAGAAACAGCTAACAAATTCCCAATTGCTCAGAAGGGCAAAGCTTGTCAAACATGTATTTCAAACGCTGACATATTCCTTCAGCTGTCTACCAGTTCCCAACTGTGCTCCAATCTCTTTAATATAAATGCATCTATGTTTTTAGCTTTGCACACATCTGCAAAGACACAAAAGATGGATTTATCTCTCTGACACGGGTGCTCCTTTTACTCCAGGATTTTAAAATATTTAACATCAACCATACTGTGTTTGGGTCATGCCACAATTATCAGGCCCAAGAGCCAGCTGACAGAAGTCAATACTGGTGGCTGGATTAAGAAGAGGAAAAAAGATAAACGTGGTAATCCTAAAGACTCTCCAGAAAGCAGCCTTTCCGAATGTGCGTGGGACTTGTTTTCATAAGCTAGCCCCTCAGGTTTAATTAAACCCAGTAGCCAACTCTGTGCTCATTCAAAAGTGCAATTAAAGAACAACCCAAGAAGGACACTTGGCCCCGAGGGCCTCCCAGGAGTCCCTATGATGAACAATGTGCTAATTACCCCTCTGTCCAGGTCTCTTAATGACAATCTGCCATGTTTCCAATTGCAACCCTAATTCTTCCACTTAGGACCTTCTCTAGAAACCTCAAGGCAGGAAGATTGGCCCCAAAGGCTAATTCTTCAGGGAATGTATACTTTTAATTAAAACACAAAATGCCAAAAGATCATTGAAAGGTACTTAACAGTAAGTCTTGAAACTATTAAAAGTGTGTGTATTGCCACCACTAATTAAAGGCACCCTTTACTTATAGATTGAGGATGAACTTGCAACCTTAGTTTACAGGACACAGCAGAGCCACTCAGAGAGGCTGCCAATATTCCAGAACTAGGCACCAAACTGGGTAATGTTGCTTCCTGGCTCTTCTGCAGGTAACAAGATCACAAATGACTAGAAAGATCCAAGCTGCAATCTTTTTGTTTCCCCTTTAAACAAACCCAACTTCTGCTTGGGAAGCAGAAAACAGAGAAAGCCAGTGTGTGTGTGTGTGTGTGTGTGTGTGTGTGTGTGTGTGTGTGTGTGTACCAACTTTATTTAACTTTATACTGGATGTGATGACACTGAATGGAGCCACCATTGTCTGCATGGGGGAGCTCCATGATTTGGGAGGTTCTTTGCTTCTCAAGGCCTTCTCACATTGACCCCTAACCATTAAGCAAGCAAGCAAGGAAAGGAAAGTGACTCAATGGTACTGGGTGACATGAGGGGTAATTACAAAACAGAGCCGAGCCTCATCCCACTAAATTTCTCTATAATATGACCACCAGGAGAGTATGATTCTTTTCCTAGTAGAAAGAAAAAAGAACAAGGTATTTAGACACTATGAGGGAAAAACAAAACAAACAAAAACAACAATAAACAACTATAGGTTTCTAGAAGATTCTCAAGGTATTCTGATTCACACAGATCAAATGAGGAACACCTGTCAGATCTTCCATGTTCCAAAGTCTCTTCTGCTCCCCTCCACCAGCCAGAACTCGCCAATCAAGGGAACCACTGTGTGCACCTGAAGTACATGTTTTCTGTTATAATCTACATGAGAACATCTTCCCTTTTCCATTCATCAACACTTGGAAGAGCCTCCTCCCATCAAAAATTCAGGATACATTCTCCGAAGGCCAAGTAAGTCAACTTTCTCTCTAGCCTTGGTCTTTGGGTATAAATTAAGAAATAATAAAAAGTCAGTACATACTCCTTTAAGAAATGTCTTCTGGGTGTTTTTATCATTGGAGTACAGAATCATGATGTCTTAAATTGTCCTGCTTACAGTTGCAGGAACTAAACTCCAAGCATTTAGATGTTGCTATGACAGGATGATGTGGCCACCCAAGGGATCACATTATAACCCTGGTGTGGTGGTGGGAATGTAGTAGGATCTTTAAGAGGTGGCGTATAGTGGGAGGTTGCTGTTAGTCCTTCCCATGGCTGTGACTTCCTGTCTAATTTGCTCTCACCATCATGATGCCACCCATCCTGAGTTCCTCACCAGTGCCAAGCCACCCTGGTGCCACATCCTTACACCTCTAGAACTGTAACCCTCTTTTCTTTATTAAGTTACCCAGCCTTGGATATTACATTATAGCAATGGAAAACAGAGGAACACACTCTGACTCCACGACGTTGCAGTGAGCGTGGCACCCTAACAGCCCATGCTGCTAGTCTTGCCTCTCAGATGTGTCCTGTAAGTTCCCCGCTGTGAGTCCTCCACTGGCTTTCCCATGTACCAAAATAAACCTCCTGGGAGATGGAAACTCAGCAGGTGGGCCTGGAGAAATTGCTCAAGTTAAATAACATTTGCAGGCAGGCGTCAGCTTTCAAGTGAATGAATCTCCTAGACTCTTCCTTGCCAGCTTGCACTTCCCTGAATGATTTCTTTTCACAAGCTGGTGATGGGACCGAGGAATTCCATCACTGCTGGCAGACGGAAAGTAAATTTGGCTCCAGGCCTGACTTCAGAGTAGACTTGGAAACTGCAACAACTACGCTGTCTGGACTTGCACAACTCTGCTCGGATTCCTCCTCCTCCCAGACCTCTGAACTCCACTCCCCAGCCCACCCCCAGGACCACCACACAGTTTACATTCAGGGGGACATCCTCGGGTATAAAAAGTATTATGGAGACGATGTTTTTAGCTGTGCCCTAGACAAAAGTGGGAGTGGGGAGGGAGGGAGGAAAATATTTTCATATCAGCCACCAGTCCAGCACTACCTGGTGTGACCTGAAGCAAAGGAAAATGATCGGCAGGAGGTGGGGAAGCAGTGAGGGAAGAGGAGTACACAGTCCTGCCACACTGCTCTCTTTCATGAGCAAACAGGGCTGAAGAACAGGGTTTCCATCACCCCGCAGCAAGCAAAGAGAATGTGACCCCAGAAACAGATACATCCTCGCCAGCCAGGCAGCCCAGCACGTGGCACGCAAGTGAGATGGAATGGTCACTGCATTCCTGTCATGCACATAATGGACTTAGGATGAGCTGTCACAAAGCAGCCCAGGAGCAGGACAGAAGAGAGCACAGAGGTCTTGCTTGTTACACCAGCTGTAGCAGTTCCTAGATCCATAGATCCCAACAAACCTGGGCCAGGAAACCAGCCAACCACAATCTACATAGTTGGATCGGGGAAGATGACTGAGACTGATGTTTTCTGGTGAAGTTGGAGCATAATAATTAAAAGACTGAATGAGGGCTGGGGAGATGGCTGAGTCCGTCAAAGTGCTTGCTTGACAAGCCTGCCGACCTGAGCTCAATCCACACAGTCCATACAAAAAAGCTGGAGGTAGTGGTCTGTGGTTTTAACATAGAAGGCCGGCACTGGGAAGGTAGAGATGGGCCTCTAATAACAAGTTCTGTCATGAGGAACAACACCTGAGGTTGACCTCTGACCCCCCACATCCACACACATACACAAAGATTGAAGAGTGGACAGGGATGGCCACCTCATCACACTGATAAGAAGGGTATGTCATCAACCTCTGACATCTAAGCTCATTCCCTAGAAAGCTTCATTTCTATATTCTGTGCAGGGGTTGGAAACATTAAACTTTGAGCAAAGGTCTACATTTAACGCTTAGCTCAAAGTTAAGACTTTTTCTTTGGTGACACATGAACAGGATCTCATGTGTCAGGATGTGACAGGATCTCGTGTAGCTCAGGCTGGCCTCCAACTTGTTATTCAGCCAAGAAACGTCTGACTCTTCTGCTTCCACATCTCAAATGCTAGAATGACAGGCATGTGTCACCACCACACCCTCAGTTGGTGCTGTGCTGCTCATAGAATCCTGGTGCATTTGTGCATGCTAGGAAAGCCGTCTACCAACAGAGCTGCATCTGTTTAATCCAACCATCGACTTTAGAAAAAAAGGTAAGAGGAAGGTGTCTACTGATACAAGAGAATGAAGTCATTAACTTTCAAGCTAGGAAGTGATATCCAGGGTCCTTTCTGATGTTACAGTTTGCAACAATAAAGTTAGGATCCCATACATCTGCTAGGATCCAAAGATCAATACTTAATGTGAAATCTTGGATGCTTTCCAGAAAAGTAAATGGCTAGAAAAAAGTAAAATCTTTCAAAGGTAATAGTGCTATCCCCAGTCAGAACAATGTCTCCACATCATACTGCACATAATACATGATTGTGATCAACTCAAGCTATCAGAACCAAAACAAGCTAATGACTACTCCAGAGATTTTAAAACAAGAGAAAACTACATTGTTTGCTTACTCTATAATTAAAAATCCATCCTGACAACATGGAAATCTCTCTGATCATGCAATAATTAGTCAACCTGTTTAACAAAATGACTAACCAGCTCCCTTAAAATTCTAGAGACTATTCGCTCATAGGAAATAAAACAAAACTAAACAAGAAAAATAGTGCCCTCATAAAGAGCATTCTACTGATACCTTGAAACCATCAAAATGGGTAGAAAGAAGAGAATAATAATTCAATCTCACAAATAAATCTTTGTCACTTGCCACGCAAGAATTCAGGACTGGTAATAGAAAGCATGGCCATTCTATAAATACTACTCTTCATTTGTCTTAAGTTGGGGATACTTATGTGAGAGGCGACAGATTCGGAATAAGACAGTGAGAAATCATACTCTAAGAGGTCTACAAAAATATTGCAGTGGAGTTTCAGATAGCGCATCTCAACTTCCCAACAACTGTAGCAACGGAAGAAACGAGGTGTTGAAGAGATACAGGGCTGCTACCCTGCACCATCAGAGTGGAATAGACATGCTTCCTTAATAATGGAAAGATGTCTATGAGCTAGAGCACTGGCCAGCTGTGGCCAGATCCTAAAAGCCCTGCAGGGTATTCTTGGAGCACAGATTGCCTACGCCAAAGCAAACACTTTGACAGAAAGTCACCATGTGGAAGCCCACGGGTGCAGGGAAAGCATGATGGCCACAGGAGAGCTGGGCAGCCTGTGGCAGGAGGCAGAGGGGATTTTTAAGGCAGTAGACAGATGGAAGTGGCAGTAAACAAGAGGGGAGGGCTAAACTCACTCACTTCCCCCGAAAGACAGCAACTGAAGAGGAAGGAAACTGTAGGCAGCAGGCAGCTCACATGTATTTCTGCTCAGACCCTATTTTCAGCTTTGCACTTTAACCAAGAAGAACATGCCAAAGCAGAAAGCAGAATGGAAAGGACTAGAAATGGCTCCCCAACTCTTAAACATAAAAGGTGTCCAGGTTTGCAGCATTTTGAAATGTGCCCTCTAGCCAGGCATGAGGCCCTTCACCTGAGGACACTGATTGACGTGGGAGGCCCACTTGAGCTCAGGAGTTTGAGTTAGCCTGGGCAACACAGCCAGGACCCTATGCCAAGAGAAAGGGGAAGGAGGGGGGGAGGTAAGGATAGATGGAGTAAAGGAAAAATGCACAGCAGCATAAAATCTTTACTCTGTTTTAGGTTTGGCTGTTGGAAGTTACCTCCTACTGGGCTACATAGCAAGACCCCAAAACAAAAAGAAAACAACAACAAGCGACCTGCCCCACCCACCAGTTGAAGTCAACGCAATGCCAGCGACTGCAGGAGAATGCAGAAGTGCAGAATCAGGCATGGGGAACTGGAACCAGGCAAAGCTGACCATCCTTACTTAGTAAAGAAGCTTTGGCCTGTGAGTTACAGACCCTGACTGGAGCACTAAGGAAACATGGGGTTCTGTGTTCTCCACACACCCAAAGCAACTGGACCAGCAGGAAAGATACATAATAAACCTGGGAGCCATTGGCGCCATGAGTCTCTCCCAAAGTAGCTAGGCCGGCTAAGTTTAGTTGATCGATTGACATGCTTATATGGGCCCATGTGTGAACAACCCGAGTTTGCCTATACCCCTAGCAGAGACCACAGACTCCCAGAAGGAAGTTCTTTGCATCAAAGAAACTTGGGACATCTCAGAGCCCAGTAGCCTTGACATTGACTCTGTAAAACATTATGGGAACCCAGAATAAAGCCCCCGGTAAATTCAGCAGGAGCTATGTTTAGGCTGCTGGCAGTCTAATTCACTCTAACTTTAGAAATTATGTCCCAGATTTCCATTTTAACCATATTACGGAGGAATGTCACATGCTATAAAACTGACTCACTGTAAGTGTACAAGTCAGTGAATGTGAGTAAATGCACAGGTGGGTGAACACCTCCACATTGCACTGCCATTCTCAGGAAAGAGTCTGCCTGCCCCTTTGTCTCACCTCCAGGTCTCACGGCTAGCCCCAGGCAACCACTTATCCACTTTCCATCTTTATAGTTTTGCCTCTTCTAGAAGTTTCTATAAATGGAATCAAACAATGTGTGGTCTTCTGTGGCTGGCTTCTTCCATATTTTGAGGCTCACACCTACTACAGCATATGTCAAGAGCTCAGTCAGGTCATTCTTGAGCAGTAGCCCATGCACAGATATAAAACATTATGTTTAGCCACTTACCAGCTTTAGCTTATTAAATATATACATCCAACTAAATGGCAAGGCTGATTGCCCTGATCTCAGGAATGAAATGAGAAAGCCTGGCACATTTGTGAAATTTTCTGAAGTCATAATGTGTGAAAATATGTAATGAGGATACAATTTGTTCCCTGGAACTTTGTGTGGGTGGGAAGTGTTTTTAAATAAGCAAATAACATCCTGGAATTTCACTTTTTATGTTTTAATACACACGAAGTATTTTTATGCTAATTCCAAGCCAAGCAAGGTCATCAATTCATTTACCAAATACCTAATGTATAATTAGCATATATTAGAATATATGGAGTACACGGTCCCCCGGCTCCTGGCTTTCAAACACAGCTGTATTCTAGGATTGTAGTCATGAATCAATTTGAATGTATGAGAATATGTTTCTTCCTATGAAAAATATAAACAGTTCTCACCACCCTTTTACCTGTTATGTGGCTGATGCACTACTGCAGTCTGTAATACATAAATGTATTTACCCATTCATTTACTGAACCACTGCAGCCAGGGGGCCCCATGGGTGCCAGGCACCATTCTAGGAACTGGGGGCCACAAATATAAATGAAGTAATCTCACCTGTCACAAGTTTACACTCTGCATTGGTGAAATATACTAAGAAACATATACAACATGTGGGGCAGTGCAAAACGCAATCAAGGAGGCTAAGGGGAGGAAAGGGGAGAGGAGATGTTTTAGACTGTGTATTTGGAGACTTTTTCTGAAGAGGGGATGCTTGGGTAAGGACCTCAAGGCAGCCAGCTCTAAAGACAGAAAGCCTCACAGGAAAATGCACAAAATGCATTCTAGGCAGGAGTGCCAGGACCAGGCTCCTAGAAGCAGGCAGCAGGACTGGAGTCCAGAGAGCCAGCAGTGACAGGGAACAGGTCACAGAGCCACATGGTCTTAGAGCCTGTTCCACCTTCACCACCCTTCTTGTAGACCTCGGGCTTTTGGATCCTTTGTGAATGTAAGGGGCAGAGGGGGACAGCTGGGGGACTCGAAGTGGACAAACAGAAGCAAACCTACATGAGTCTCTCGCTGACTTCAAGTTCTGGGAGCTCTTTCTCGTGTCCCTGTGCCTTTCGCCAGATCACAACCTCAACCTAGTATTTTGTTTTGCACCGTCCTTCTGAGTCCCTACTTGGAAAACAACCACCAGGCCACTCCTGCTGGGGAGTCTTCCCTGGCTTCCCATCTTCACCTCCACTCGCCATTTTGGGGGGTGATTAGCTCTGTACACAACCAATATGGATGTGGGGTTCTTACCCAGCATGGCTCTTGGCCATCTCCAAGTCTGCCTGGATGGTTCAACCACTCTGCTGAGCCCTTGTACCTACCTCCTCCATGAGCCACTCGGAGACAGTGGTGCTACCATTCCTGCTCCCACCTATGACACCCATTGCCAGACTCTCTAGCCAGGCATTTCCTCACCACCACTCCCCATCATAGTAGGTGAACCATTCTGTCAGGAGTCCACAGTATTGCCAGCAAACCCAAAATTAAAGGTAGAAACGTCTCCTACTCCATTTCTCAATCATGAAAGTTGCTTCCCTAAACTATGGACCTCCAGGAATTGCCCTAAAGTCAAGCATGGGGCTAGAACACATAAGGGTTTAAGTGACAAGACAGTTTAAAAGCAAATCTTGTTTGGCTGATACATTTAGGCCAAGCAGAATGAATGTTGACTGAATTGTAGCATTGGCTAGACCAAAGAAGTTTAACACCTAGGGCAATTTTTTTTTCTTAATTTACTTTTACTATATGCCAGTAGTTACAACCACCTTCACATTACAGTCGGTACAGAAAATTTAAATATTAGCTCTCTAAAATAAATTCAGAAATCAGTTGTGCTTCTAAAATCCATTTATTTGGCTTCAGGATGCTACACTGCAAACATCCCTAGACATCCTTCATGGTACAAACAGCTTTGGGAACCCTCTTCCAGACACAAAGCAGCTCCGGTTTTTCTGTCTGTCTGCCTGTTTTTACAGGAAGAGATTTTGCATGGAATTGTGTTTGCATGGAGTTTACGAAGCACATCTCTCCTGTGATTCAGAACAGAAGTTTTAGTGGAGCACTAACCATTTGGGCGAATGCAGGCAAGGCAGAAGAAACTGCTTAGTAGACTTCTCCTTAGTGTCTTTGACTGTTTTTCTTTCCATGGCTGTATTATGCATCATTGCCAGACACTGGGTGAATGTGAACCAGACTAAAGAGCCTCTACTGCCTGTGACCAAGTTGTCCTTGTGCAACTCTGGCTGTCACCTGCCTACAACTTTTTTTTTTTTAATCTCCCATCTCAGCAAATACAGTATTATTTCTCCAATGGTGCTGGCTGCTGATAATATCACTTGACTGGTTATTTATCATATATATCTGTAATTGAATTACCCACTGCAGTAATGGGATTTACTCTCAAATGTACATAAAAATGCAACACAAAGTAAAATTGTTCTGCTGTGTGCTTCCTCATCACTTGGCTTGAACTCCAGGTCAGCCAATTCCACAGAAACGTAGAGACAAAATGGAATGAAAGACTGAGCGATAAAAGACAGGTGGGTTCATGACCAAACACAACAGAAATCCATCCTTTAACAAAGGTACTCTCTTTTGAAATAGTTTCTCATTTGTTGTTAATCAGAAAGCCAGTCCTAAAACATGCAAAGAAAAGGGAGTAACGGAGTGACTTACTTTTTCACATGCAATTGTGAGCACGTGAGGAAACATTTGAGAACTCAGGAAGGGGAATAATGTGTGCTCCTCTTTGGTCTTGTCAAATAACCATAAATTTGGGGACCAAAAAAAGAAGGAAAGAGAAGACGATGACAGCCATACTCTGGGCAGTGTTCTGACTGCTGGAGTACACTGCTGCACTGATCCTGTTTCCAGTGGCACACCCCAGGTGAAGCACAGCTTCCTCTTTGCAGTTGTCTGACTTCAAACTACCCTGCATGTGAAACGGAGGCCAGATTTCCTATTTCTAGGAGCTTCCACAAGGCACCAATTAATTATGTCAGTATCTGTGTGCTAAAATAAATTACTTAGAATTCAGTATCTTCTCGTGGGTCAAGCTTTTTGTTTGCTGTGTTCTGTCTTCCTTAACCTCTAAACTATGGTGATACTTTCTTTTGTATTAAAATGTTATTTGTATAATAAATAAAGTTGCCTGGGGGTCAGAGCTATTAGCAAGCCATAGGAAAGCAGGGCAGTGGTGGTATATGTTTGTGATCATAGCACTTGGTAGACAGAGCTAGGTAAGTCTCTGTGTGTTCAGGGATACAGCCAGCATTGGATACACATGCCTTTAATCTCATTACCAACCATAGAACACCTGGAGGTCTATACAGATAGGCCGTAATGAGGCAGTCCTGTGGTTGGGTTTACAACCAATGAGAAGGCAGAACAGAGACTCTATAAAAAGACTTTAACCCAGGAAGTACCAGCTCCTTCGGAGAGGTAGGACCACTGCAGGAGGAAGGGTAAGGTTTTGGCTCTTAGCTCTGACCTCTTGGCTTTCTTCTTTGCATTGGTTCTGTGTTTCTTATTTATACGACGGTTGGTTACATCTACACTAAACCAAACAGAATTTTAGCCAGAGAGTCAAAATTCTCTATGTGTCATATGTCGATTTTATTTTTTCCTCTTTCCTTTCTATCAGAAATAGATTTTTCTGCACCTGAAAAACCAGTACCTGAAACGGAATGGTACAGTTGGTAAAGGCACTTGCTACCAAATTGAATGACCCAAATTTGATCCTCAGATACATGGTAGAAGAA
Source organism: Peromyscus aztecus (assembly GCA_902168405.1). Lineage (NCBI taxonomy): Eukaryota > Metazoa > Chordata > Mammalia > Rodentia > Cricetidae > Peromyscus > Peromyscus aztecus. Next base: position 6,360 of record CABHPQ010131002.1, on the reverse strand, counting down.
CAAAATGAACTCCCAACTCTCACAAGCTGTCATGTGACCTTCACACAAGCTGTCATGTGACCTTCATACATTCACCAGGTCATGTACAAAACACACACACACACACACACACACACACACACACACACACACACTTGCACATGCTGCACATATTCACTCACTTACAAAAAAAATGTAAATACACAAAAAATCAGTGCTGTATTTACATGTATACCAGATGCTTCTTCAAACTACATCCTAAAGAGTTGGTAGATACCCATCTCTGTGATGCTACTAATTAGTGGGAATTAAAAACAGCAGAATGTCCTATCTATAGTAGATCATGTCTTCAGGATAGTAGAGGTTTTAAAACATAGTAATTTTCAACTAGACTTAAATCTTAAACTAAAAAAGAAGCGGGGAGCATCTGTGAAAATCTCTATGTTGCCGACAACAGCACCAAAGACACTATAAACAGGTTAGAAAATGACATATGCTCATCTGGGGATTCCAGAAAAGTTAACTTTGCAGAATATAAATATAAATTTGCATGCAGGTGCAGGTGGGCAGAAACGGAGAAGTTTCCCTGGTAGATACTGTATTGTAATTCAATTTGTTAGACACTGTAATTTATGTTTTCAACATTATTGAACATTAAACACAAAAACTTGTCACCTTGGTATTATAATTATATCCTAAGCAATTTGTCTGAGTAACTATAGCAACAACTTCAGATACATTTTATAATACTAATTTGGTATAATTTTAGAATCAAGAATTATAGAGGATTTATTATAAAAAGTGGAAATGCTTTTCTTGAATGGCTGTACATATTCTACATCAAAAAATGGGCTACTTAGCTAGAACTTAATGTAAATGAATGGATTTATTCTGTATTGTACACCACATGTTCTGTAACATAAGCCTCTTCTTTGGGGTCAGTTCTGATCTGCAAACTCTGGAGTCCATGCTCACTCATTTATCCCATAGAATGTCTTGTGCCCTTGGCTGGACTCTTAGCAAAGTCCCGTCCAACCCTCCTCCACCTTCCTGTATTTTATCAATGGAAAGCCTCTCTTTCAGTGACTTGGGGATTAAAAGGACATCCAGAGCCCTTAAAAATCATCATCCAGTTCATTGAAACTATGCAATGGTTCAGCTAGTTAGCCTTCTCTGCCATGAGAAACAATTGATACAGTCCCTGAGAAACTGGTATCTATTTTGAGCAAGAAGCCCTCAGCAAGAGGCTAAAGTGAGGATAGAGAACAATATCCTATGAGAAACTGACAGCTAGGAGGACTTGAGGTGGTCCATATGCTAAACTTGCAAGAAACGCTTATATTCATCTTAGTAGTTTTACTCTGCACTCTACATTTCTCTGTTTCATTCTCTGCAGACATGGCTAGGAAGTCACTTGAGACAGGCACAAACAGGGACAAATGCCAGTTTATTTTCACCAGATTCTGAACAACTCAAATACTTCTCTGGTCAAAGATAGGCTTTCCCACCCAGAAGACCAAAGTCTTTGCGCTCAGCAGGGATCCTGCAGCTGTTTGCCATTAAGACAACCCAAAGAGCTAGCAACATCTTAAAAGGCATAAAATAACGAGCATCATCCATCCTCCCTCTGTGAGGGAAAGTATGTGTTGACTAAAGACATACAAAAGCGGATACCAGTTCATGGACTCCACGGTTGTAGGATCACACATTGTGACTACAGGCAGTATCTTGGGTGAGCCATTGTCTCAAAAGCTTTTACAATAAACAAACTCAAGGGAAAGGAAATCTGTGCTTCAAACAACTACATTTAGAACTGCTTTTTCATGTAAATCAAGCATGCCGAAGAAATTTGAGTGGGCAGAAAGAAATGCACACTCCTTTCGGAGTAAACACGGCAGAGACAAGTTGCTTCAGAGATCTACAACAGAAGGTGTCTGCTTAAGACTTGAGCCTTAAGTAGGACTGTGGACTGCTTGCTCCCAGGGATGAGCTTCACCTGCTCTCAAAAAGTGAAAGGTGGTATTAATCAGCAATCAATTCAACAATCCTAATTGGGTATTAAAAAAAAAAAGTTTGTTCTAAAGTCTAGTTTTGTCTTTCTGTGCCTCGTTTTGAAAGACTAACTCTGTAATTAACAACACATCTGCTCTTCACAAATTTGGCCATTATGTCAGGACCCTTCCAGATAAGCCTGGACACACAGCTATTTTAAAATAAATATAAGTAAATAAGCTGCAATAATTTAAACACCCGGCGTTTTAACCAGTGTGCTCCTCAGGAACCGAACTTCCTCTCTGTATTATATGTAACTCTGGTATTTTCACGCAATTTCAATTGCCTTCTTGTCAAATTCAATTGTAAAGGAGAAAGATGTGCGGAGACGGAGGAGTTTGTCTTCGAGGAGACCTTTCTGGTTAGAGGGCTTCCGTCCAACTTTTCTGTCGCTTCTCCTAACTAGGCCGAAAGCTCGCTGTTGTAACAGAACAACTTCCTCCGCCCTTCGCCTTTCAAGGTGAAACTACTGCAAAATCTGTTATTTGCCACTACCTGGTACATTTATTTATCCCTACCCTCTTGCCCAGGACAGAGATACCAACATGCTTGGTGGCATCCTCTGGCCTTCTCCGAAAGCTCGCTCTTGGCGCCCCCTGCCGGGAATCTCCAGGACGCCGCTGGCCCAGGAAAGTTAAAGCCCAACTCCAGGCAACCGCATCCAGGTATGAGCAACAAAAAGATGAGGTGAAAGCGCTTCCCGCCAAAGCCAGGGGAACTGGGATCTAACCGCGCAAGGCTCCGTACCAGGGACGATCGCGGGGAACCAATCCCTACCCCCAAACAGTTCCTCCGAACATCCTGAGTCCCGATCTTCGCCTGGCCCCAGACCCTGAGTCCGGGTACGAAACGCATGCGGAGGAACTCCCAGCGCACAGGGGCTCCGCGAGTAGAGCTCACCCGGCTGGCGGGTCCCCAGGCCTCACCACCCCTGCCTTAGTCCACTTCAACAAAACAGCCTGGCGGAGTTGAGCCCCAGTCCCACTATCCCCAGATTCTCGCAAACACCGCAAAGCCCCTGAACCTAGAGCAGAAAAATGTCCCCGAGTCCACAGGGCTGGGAGGTAGGCGATTCCGACTGCCAGACCTGGCTGCAGCTGCCACCACGAGAGCCTGGCTTCGCGCAGAGTGCGCGCACAGACCTCCACGCGTACCTGAGAGGTGCTGGCCGAGGTGCAGGCTCTCTCACTGGCGGGTCGCACACACGGACACTCCAGCTCCTTTTCAATGCACGGTCAGATCCGAGCAAAGGCTAGGACACAAACTTCCAGTCCGTGCACTACCTCCACCGAGACCGCCTCCGCACTGACGGTGGTCCTATTCCTACTCGCGCGGCTGCCAGGCTGTCCCCACCCAGGTGCCTGCAGAGTGACCCTAACCGAGACCTACACCACCCACAGACAGACCAATGCTGCCCCAGGTCTAGTTCACCCGCGCAGGGTCTCAGTCACGACACCCAGGGACGCGGCGGGGAGCAAGCTCACCAGATGAGGGGAGCGTTCCTCCTGCCAGTCATCCAGCGCCTGGGGCCTGGAGCGGCTCCAAGGGTCCTCTTCAGCGCGCTGCAAGGGAAGTCGAGGCAGCAGCCGCCACTGCTCCCCACCACTTCTCCAGAGCTATCCTCCACTCACAGCGCGCCAGGCTGGGGACCGGCTCCGCCGCCAGGAGCACAGAGTCCTCAGTTGCTCAGCTGAGCGAGCAGGCTCCCGCTGAGCGAGGGCGACCCGCAAGGTGGCAAAGTTGGGTGCCCTCTGTTTGGTACCCGCGCGTGCGAACACCCCAAAGAAGGGTCGCACACGTGCTGGGGCGCCCCAGCAGTGAGAAGATGGGATGCAGAGGCCACCTCTCGGCAGGGACTGCGGCCGGCTAGTGGTTGAGGAGCCCACCCGCGACGGGAGCGCAGCGCCCGGGAGTGGGCACAGCGTGAGCAGCCACCGCCGGCGCCGCCTTCCCGGCGAGTAGAGCAGCGCTGGGTGCGCGGGCCGGGAGCTCAGGGCGGGGAGCACAAGGCCGACTCGCCCCGCCCCCGCCACGCCCCCACCGCCGCACCTCCCCTTCTCCGCCCCTCCCGGGTGCAAACTGAGCGCCCCACCCGCCCCTGACCTCCCCAGGCCCCTCCTCTGGACCCGCCTCTTCCCGAGATGGGACCCCTACACACTCCCGGGGGGCTGTCACCACACCCCACGAGTCCCATTAGGGCCTCCCGAGTGCAAGTTCACCCAAGTGGTGACTTTTTAGGGACCCTCTTTCTCGTCTCGCAGAGACCTTCTGTGGCTACCCGCCCCCTGTCCAGTCGCTCCGACGTGGCTTCTTAGCTGGTTGGGCTGTATAAAGGGCTGGAGGCAGCTCGACGCAAACCAGAGACGTGGCGCTTCTCCTAGGCCGGCCTAGACTCCAGGTATGTGTGCGCCCCTCGGCAGATCACGGGTGGGGAGAGGGTAGGAGTTTAAGATTCAGTTCTTCCGTGTCATCCTAAGAAGGCTGGGGAGGGGGGCGAGGGGCTCTCTGCGGATTCTTGCAAGCAAGTTAGGCCCACGAGGCGCTCAGCTAATTCAGGCTTACTTGAAGGGGATAGATCAGAAAAATGAACAAATCTGCCATCCAGGGAAACTGAGCTCTTAAGATGTCCCCAAGTGGCCCTGATGGCATTAGGAGAGAGTCTCTTCATGGACAGAGCCAGCTGAGCTAATTTTCACTTCTGCAAGGATATTTGAGCCTTACTGAGTGAGCATCGGGCAAAAAGTTTATATTGGAACAAAAAAGTAAATCTCCTTGGCAGGGCAGTTTTATTGACGCGTTGCTCAGTTCTCCTTCTAAGGAAGTGATCAACTCTCGGGGTTTTAAACAACATGTGGGGTTGTTGGATGGGAAAGTTACAGGAAACGTGGGTTCCTAACCCTGTAGCCACGTGTGACCCCTTCCCTCAGTATAGGATGGGGCGACAGCGTCTTCAGTCTGTTTTTTTCCCCCCATCTTGGGCCTTGTTGGTGGCTTCAGGATGTTTTTGCATTAAGGAACCTCATCAGTGACTCTCTTAGCAGCTGCAGGACCTCAGGATGTCCCTTTGGGTCACATTCACACCCTGGTAATGGGCAGGTTGAAAATGTGCTGGGGATGAGGGGCAGTTCAGAGTGTCTGTAAGGGTGCAATTGTGCTAAACGGAGACCTGGTAATAGCTGGAATGTGTCCCGGCTCTTCCGGGACCACAGAGATTCAAGAGAAGGACAACAGAAGCACAAATTGCCACCAATTTGTCGTTTCTGTCACCTTTCAAATGAATGAAATGAAACTATTTTTGAAAGCAGCCTTGGGAGCCTATGTCAGCCCCAGAGTGTACAGTGTCCGGCACTGTGGGCCCGGAGGGTACTAAAGGCCCCCACTTGGATGTCTTCCCAGGGGCTTCTTTGGGAAGCATACCCTCGCAGTTGTTCGGCTGGCTTCTAGCTCTCGGTGGAAGCTCCTGGTTTCTGGGTCTTGAAGGGAAAAGTTAATGGGTTTCCTCTGCTTCTCCCTGCTGCTTCAGAAGTGGGTGGGAACTGGCGCCATTCCCAACATTCCCCTTCCCTTGCCTACGTGGCACAACAGCCTGAGAGGCTCTTGGGAGAAGGAAGCCCGCCAAGGGCCAAGGTCTGGCAGTGGAGGACCTCAGCCTTACCCTTGAATCCTAATAGCCTTCAGGTGGGCGAGTGGAACCTAACAGGGTAAGACTCAAATGTGTTTACTTAATTCTTATCCTTACCCCTCGATGCTACTGTCAAAGACAATTAACACTTCTTTAAAAATTATTTTATTAAGAAATAAAAAAGTGAGGTGCATCATGCCCGTGTACCCAGCATTCCGGTGGCTGAGGTAGAATCATTGAGAGTTTAAGGCCAGCTTGGGGTCACCTAGGGAGACCCCATCTCATATAAACTCACAAGCAGGCAAAGAGACTCACTTTTCGCTTGGAGGCCTAAACTCTGTGCACCATGGGGATGGTCACACAGACTCTCACCCTCTAAATGTGGTGACTCTGTCACTGAGGCAGGAAATGGGTTCGGCTTTGCTGTTTAAAGAACAACACTGCACCGTCGTTAAAATTCATCATTAGTGATAATGAATTAGAAATCTCTAATAAGCAGGAGCAGAAACCAGATTCTCAGGGAGAAGGCTTTCTCAGTTTAAAGGGAAATAGCTCTGAATGGAAGATGATTTTTGTTACTAACTTGCAAAAAGTTTGTGAACTTTTCTGAGCTAAATGTTTCCTTGTGCAACGTGACCCAGCTCACCAGGAACGTTTGTTGCAAGCACTAAAGGAGAAAGAAAGCCGTTAAACATGAAATATCCGAG